>OZ038505.1:6751957-6754457 GCA_964036315.1 Acanthosepion esculentum
CGTAGCGACACGGTGCGGTTGCATAGGGAATTAAATTTTCAGATTTCGTATTACAGCGAGAGAAACTGGAAAATAAAATAGTACATAACGGTTACAATGCAGCTGGATTATTAGAAAGTTTTCTCCAGATAACATAGATTTAGATGGGAGATCGCTTGGGAAACCTGAGTTCTGTAAATGGTCTCCTACATTCCGATTATATATTTCACGTTTAAATATCTCAAATGGGTTGATAAACCGTAAGAACTGCTCAATCAATATTACATTATCTGTTATAGCTGAGCATTTAGCATGAAGCATAGATACGCGAGGATTTGATTCTCATTAATTCCATTTTTAGAAGTTGGCGGGAAAATATCTGAAGAGTTCTTAGCTAAAATTTGCTCAAACCGCTTCAATAGGGTAGGGTTTTATCGATAAAATGGATATTTCTAAAATACTTGTTGCTGAAATCCTTTTATGTTGGTAAGCGATTTCAGTATAGAAAATGCATCTCACTTCTATGAGATAAATTTTAACTTCATATTCTCGTTTAAACACATCTTTCAAATACAACGTAAACAAATACACTTGCCATAATTCTCATTATCAAAACAAATCCTTGAGCAAGATATAACTAAAGATATCTGGTGTATTTTGGATCGCCAAATGATTCATGTAACATTTTTTTTTAATTTCTTCTTATTTTACTTTCAGACTGATCAGAAAATCGATACCAAAAGTCAAGTAGAACTGTTAAATTGATGAATGTGTTATAGGTTTCAAATTTTCTAATGATGAATTCAGTAAAAATAATTTGGATGTAGAAATACTGTTGAGATTCTATCCACGAATAAAAGGTTTTATTTAGAAACGGTGTTTCCTGTTACTGTATGGTACGATGCATTTTATTATTGAGATTTCTTAGCCATTATATCGATACAAGAAAACGAAAATTTATCTAAGCTAACCGAAATTATTATATGAACCATTATTAATTAAAGTAAACTGATGCTCTGAGAGCCGCAATAAAAAGACAAAATAAAACAATAAGAAAAGTCTTTAAGATGATATAGTCTCTTATAACGAACGTGTAACGTTATTAATTTTGGAGTAAAGTTTTATCCTACCGTTGTTAAGTAAGTAAAATCGATCTGAAATTATGAAGTGGACTTCCAAAAGAATTGGACCTACGTCGCGTAACGTTTAGAACTGATTATATACACTCAGACTAATGCATTGAATACACACCAAAAAGCCAAATAGTAGGTACTCCCCGTTTTAGCCAAAAACAGTATAGCATGATGTGAAAAAATTCCAGACTTAATAAAAGGGATGTTTTATCGTCAAAATATTTATATTATTATTAAATGGAAAGACAAAACATTTTTTATTATTAGTTTATTAAATTTGTTAAGTTCGTAATTTTGGTTAAAAAAGCTTTTTCTTTTCTTCGGCAGTGTAACAAAACCTTTTTTTCCAGTAAAATAACGCACTGATCTGCAAATTCTTGCAAAAATCAAACAATTGTTAGAATTAATGAAACATTCAGGACTTATTCACAAATGAATGGAATTAATTTTGAAATTATTATATTTTAAAAATCTTGGTCATTTTATTTTTACATCTGCTTACACCCACTTACTTAATTTCATGAAATTTCGAGAAACTAATTTTTGATCGCAATTTTATTTTATTTTTTTAGTGAAAAGCAGTCATTGGAGAATATAAATTATCATTTTTTTTTTTCAAACAGTTACTGTTTTCCCGAAAATCTGCTCCGGAAAGTAAAATAAAAATGCAACAAAATATTGACATTATTTAGTTAGATATGCTTTTAATTGCTTTGATAAATAATACCTTTTAAGAACAATATATTCCTAGAAAAAAAATGTAATGTCTTAAATCATTTAGTATTCGGGAAGAAAATGGAAGTCTTAAGTTATTAAGTTATTAAGTGAAACTTATATTTATTAATCAAAATTAAGAAACGCTTAAACGCAGTAAGATTTTCAAAATATTTTTTTAAATTTTTCAATATATATAAACGTGCTCATTTTTTAAATTATGGATGCCTATACACAACATTATCAGAAAATAAAAGAGATTATTATAGTTGTTTTAAAGCTAGCTTTCCTAAAATGACATTACGGAGAATATGTTCCAAATTTTATAAGATTTCTGAGTATTCAAAAATTATAAAAGTAAAGGCGTTCACCCCTCATTTTCTTAAATTATGTTTTAACAGATAGAGTCTCCATAGAAAAACAATAAATAGTCAACACCTTAACAGCGCTTGTCATCGCTTTTCACTCACGTAACAAGTACGTAATCATTCATCAAATAAAGTTTTAGAAAAATATTATATTTTTGCAAGATTTTTAATACAGAGGATTACATCGCGATGACAGACGATTAAAAAATGTGCGTTTGTCAGCTGACTCTAACCCCAAAAAGTGAATGCAATTCAATCAATATAATTCTCTTTCAAATTCAGAACATTTTGCTTAATGGAAATAGT
>OZ038505.1:6759457-6766957 GCA_964036315.1 Acanthosepion esculentum
CCTCTTAACAGACATCTTTTTTTTTCTGCATGGCTCGCTTGTCGACTTGTCGTATTATTTCGCACCAGATGATAGAGAGCACTCTAATACGACAACTCTCCGCACAAAAAATATCGTTCTTGACTCGCATTGGCGCCATTTGTAGAGACGGTTCAATCAGCTTCGAAAGAGGTTATGGGTCATGTGATAAAATATTGCAACCCGAGGGCATTGCAGGGGGAATCGTTCACCTCTCTGATTGACATGTTAAATATATGAGTAAAGGTTTGAATGCCTTCTTCCTGCATTCCAGAGACGGAAAGTTATTCAATATTATAATTGCATTGTAGTTTATAATTGAATATATTTTGAGAAATGAGAGACTTTTAGACAGTATTTCTGAAATAAATTCAAAATATTTGTTTTATTAGTAGTACATTGCAAAGAGAAAGTACTAATAAGTTTTGATTCAATGAATGGCTCATCATAAGGCTCGGAGCCATTTGTATTTATTCAAAACTCACAGAGACAGCCTATGACTATGCGGAGTAGATCTTTGTTACAGATTAAACGGGAATTCAGAGACATTATTCTCCTATGCTGGTTGTCAAACAGAGATAGAATGTCCAGTCTTCCCTGCTATTTGTCGTCCCGATTTCATTTAGATTCTTTTTTCTTTTCATCACTTTTGCTGTAGATATCCTACGCTGAGATAATAGAAGATCTGACGGCATTAGTGAAGCGTTGTAATAAAAAGAATTTGAAAAATGCTACATTCCCAGAATGCCACGTTCCTACGCATATGTTGTCACACGAACATAACAAATTTAGTCCTAAAGGACGAAACGCATCACAATTTTTTCCCAATGTGTCATACATTTTCACCAATATTATTCTTGATATAAAAAATATATATATCGTTACCTCTTATAATTTATTATTTTATTTATTTTTTTCTTTTAATTAACCTTTGATTATGATTTAAATATAGAGATGTATATGTGCGTTCATATGGGTGTATGCGTGTGTGTGTATATGTGTATATATGAGTATATGTATATATATATATATATATACATGTATATATGTATGTGTATGTGGGTAGGTATATAGATATGTGTGTGTGTGTGTGTACATATGCATATATGGACGTTGGATATGTAGGTAGATGTATATGTAAATGTGTTTATATGTGTGTGTGCATATTTAGATATGTATGTAGACATATATATATATATATATATATATATGTATATGGGTGTAGATGTACGCATCTATGTATAGTTAAACGGATGTCTTGGTGGAGAGAATGGACTTTTGTCTGTAGTTTTCATTTGTCTTTTATCTTTTTAGCATGAATTTTTCCACATTTCTTGTGTTGGTCAAACGGTCTCTTTTGGGATGTTAGTTGAGATGAGGGCTGGATGTAAACATACCGCTCCAGAATACTTTGGCCAGTCTGATAGTTTTATGGGGGTCTCTGGTAGGTGTGGGCGTGTGTGTGTTATTTGCTTCTTAGGTAGGGAGTGAGTAGGGTATGTGTGAGCGTTCATACTGCGGTGGGTGTGTGTTATCATTTGACTCATTAAAGAGTGAGTATGAGGTGATGTGTGATGTATATAGATCCGTGTGGATGTCGGTGAGTAGGCTGGGATTTGCAGAGTTATATATTAAAACTATCTATATTGTTAAGTTTATCGCTTGGCCCGGCTGGACAATGGGTTTTCGAGCGTCGTCACCACCTAATTTCAAGGAATACTAAAATCTTTCTAATGTTATCTTCTCTAACCCTTTCCATTCTCTTAATTATAGCGAATTTAGCAAGTGTGTTTGAAATCAGTTTTTCTAGGCGTGTGTATGTATATATATATATATATATATATATATATATATATATATATATATATATATTATATATATATATATAATATATATATATATATATATATATATATATATATAGGTGTGTATGTGTGTGTATGTATGTGTTTTAGGTGTCTGGGCAGGAGTATAAGATTTTATCGCCTATGGGGTGTGTATGTCGCCAAAAAATGTATACACTCTTCCGGTATATCTTCGGACATTTGAAAATACGCATATTTTTCTCACTGAAACCCTTCTTTAAATCTTCTCTCTGTTAAATTTTAATGCCCCCTCCCTCTTTGGACCTCCCTGCCTCTCTCGTCTCTTACCCCTCTATATAAATCTCATGTCCTCCCACACTCTCACACATATACTCTTACTAATTTTTTCCCGGAGTTGTTTTTTCTGTTTTCTTTTTTAATCTGTAGGTCTGATGAATTGGATCGTTTTTACGATTCCAATGGAATAAATTGTGAGCATGGAATATTGGTGTTCAAATATTTTCATTATATATATATATATATATATATATATATATATATATATATATATACAGCAAAATACCAAAAAATAACTCAACATATTATAGTCTATTTCAAGCCATTCTGTACGCGGCTATCATCAGCCCCTAAGTGTCTGTCTCGGAGCATTGTTTTAAAGGATCTTGACTTGCCCTCTACTGGCCAGTTTTTCTTTAATTCTAGAATTACAGGGGGTTTCCATGTTAAATTATTTTTCCCATGGAATTTAATTAAAATGTAATTGTTATGGGAATTACTAATTTGGTACATATTATCTGTGCAGGAGTAGCTAATTTTGATTGATTTCCTGTTGAATATCTTATTTGGAGGCTATTTTGTTGAAGAGTTTCGTAATTAAATATAGGAAGTACTGTCCGATGTTGATACTTAACAGTTTTCAGGAGCGGGGGTTGAACCAAATGATTTTCTGTTCCTATTTTTACACTACATTCGACATTTTGTGTATCGGTATTACTGTTGGTGGTCGCATAAGACAGCTTACATATAAAACCACTTTTTTAGAGGGTCTTTTCGTATAGTTCTTTGTTCTTATTAAAGACTTTTTCATTTTTTTTACTAATCCTGGTGCAAAAGGTAGTGGGAATTTGTCTCAGGATTGCATTTGGATGGTTAGTTAGCGGGGTTTCGTTCACTTTATGCTTTAAAGGTTTTATCATTAATGTTAAGGGCGATATCTCTATTTATTTCTATGTCAAATATTTTAAGGTTAGAGGAAATCTCGAACTTAAAAACTAGGAATTTGAAGGCCCTGATAATTTTATTTTGTAAGTTCGTGGCCCATTACTATTAAGGATGAGGATGTGTCCCTCATCCTGATAAAGCCATATTTGTTCCTGTTTTACGATTCTACAAAACACATCTAAAATGTAAAAACGTACTAGGTCTGCAACTTCGGCTGAGTCATAGGCTCCCATGGGGACATCGGATTCGTCATTTTGTCACTTAGTCCAGGTGGAGTTATTCAATGGTAGCAGTCACTTTCTCG
This sequence comes from Acanthosepion esculentum, assembly GCA_964036315.1. NCBI lineage: Eukaryota > Metazoa > Mollusca > Cephalopoda > Sepiida > Sepiidae > Acanthosepion > Acanthosepion esculentum. The sequence continues at coordinate 6,762,827 of OZ038505.1, forward strand.
TCGGTATTTCTATATAGTTCTTTGCAAAGTTGATACTACAGACCAGGAGGTCCTTAGTGATACAGGAATAGAAGTCAATTATATAAAACTTAATGAACGTCGCTTTATTCCTCTTATTAGTGAACCATTTTATAGTGTTAGACGAATCCTTCCAAAGTTTAGTACTGGTTGTGATTAGTAAATTGTCGGTTATTTTTTTTTATTATAATTTTTGAGATATGGCCTAGTACTATTTTTGTTGGATTCATTAGTCTAGATTGTGTACTGTTGGATAAGCTCTGTTTATAGCTCGGTTTGAAATAGACTATACCTATGTTGAGGTAATTCTTGTTTTTTGGCTGTAACATATATATATATATATATATATATATATGCAGTGCTGTTCGATAAAAGTGACTCACCTGATTTTATTTAATTAAATTTTTTTTTGCCTATTGTTTTTGGGGTAAAACTAATTTTTAATCTCACTAATATAAAGGCCACTTCCCGACCACCTAGTAAAAAAGTTTACTCACCCTAACGTTTTCTATTGATAATTATAATTTTGGATATAAATGAGATTTAGGGAAACTCACTTATTTCCTGCAACTATTAATCAATAGAAACATAACCGAACCGCTTTAAATAAAGAATAATAGAGGTATAATTTATTTATAATAGGTAATATAGTTCGAAATATTTAATAATTTATGGGTCCTTCTTTATTTTGAATAACCTTTTCAACCCTTTTTGGCATTGACTTGATTGGGTTCTGGCAAATCTCATCTCCAAACATTGAATGCCATTCAGATATGAAATTCACAATCAAATCCTCTTTGTTGCTCAACTGCTTTCTCGAGAGCCTGTACTTTATAATGCTCCATAATTTTTCTATGAGGTTGAGGTCAGGAGATTGGGGCGGCCATGTCATAACACTCATCTGCTTCTCATCAAAGTATTCCTGCATCAATTTTGATTTGCGACAAGGAGCATTATCCTGCATAAAAATGAGCTTGGTGGAAATGAAACGGTTAGATTTTTATAAAAGTCTACAATTCTCAGGACACCAGTGTCGTGCGCGCGTGTAGAAGTACCAACATAATAATTTCAGTCGAATGAACCCTGAAGGATGAAACGCGTTAAAAGTAAACTTTTTACACTTTGTCTTACAATTTATATATATATATATATATGTATATATGCAACAGGAATCAAACGAAATAATAATAACAACAACAACAATAATATTAATAATAATAACAATAATAATAATAAAAAGAATAATAATAATAGTATGAAGAAAAGGAAGAAATTAAGAGGGAAAAGAGTGTTGTTCGATAAAAGTGACTCGCCTGATGAAAAGAAAGTTGAGCTAAATTCAAAGGATAAGCGATCTAAAATCCGAAGAAGAAACTTTGAAAGCTCTTTGAATTTAGCAGTAAGTACTGTCAAGCATCGGTTCAGTATAATGTTCTGGGGATGCTTTTCTTTTCATGGAACTGGTTTCTTAAAACCTATTGAAAAGACCCTCAGGAGAAAGCAGTACAATAGAATGTTAGTGCCTTGTCTGCTCCCTTCTGCTAACAGGGTGCAAATAAAAAAAATGTCTTCAAGAGGTATGATCACCCAAGTCTTAACTCGACATATAAAAGAAAAAGAATGGAAATTCCTGCAGTTAAAGTTTCAACAGCGTTTGTTCAAATGTCTTCTTTAACTGGATTTTCTTCGATCTCTCAGTGCATTACTAAATTGACTTCTAGATTTTTTTTTCGGAGAACCGCATCGACTGACATCTTGGCAATATTTAGAAATTATTTATAAATATTTTTGCATCATTTTTAAGTTATTACGTTTTTACATGGTGCATTTGGAATTTTTAAGAAAAAAAAATTAATGCCTATTCATCCCAGCGTTGTTACAACTATTGATCATATTCTTGTCATTCCTACAATATATCGACCTATTTTATATAAAATCCATATGGAAGCAGGGGGTCATTTTTTTCTTGTTCGTATCTGCGATTCTTCGCTTTCTTTTAATGGCATAAAAATAGAAGGAAAAAATATCAACTACTGCAATCAATCTAACACATCTTATCAATTCTCATATTAACTTTCGCAGGTATTCTACCGTTTTATCTCAAATTCGTTTCGTGCAACGCGTTGAAATCTACAAAGGCGTGATATATACAGGGTGCGGCTGGTATTTGAGGTCAAATTTTTATGGAATTGGTAAAAAAACTTGCTGAACAAATGAATATAATTAGATTTGGTTACAAACAAATAAACATGTAATTTAGCTAACTATTGTTTAATATTTTTTCCAATAAGACCACTACTAGCATCAATAATGCCTCTACACGAGGTCGAAATCGGCTGCAAGTTCTGATTAATTGGTCCTTATTTATGTCGTACATTACTCGAAATATTGCAGTTTTAAGAGATTCTTTGTTGTTATGAGGCTGTTTATTGGCCTCCTTCTCAACAACGCTTCACACATGATAGTCTAGTGGGCTGATATCTGGAGAGTTAGGAGGCCAAATGTTGGTTGTGATGTCGTCGTACAAATGGTTAATCATCCATTCTTGCAACGCTGAGAAAACGTGCAATATTTAAATCACTATGATCAGCCTTTAATGCCACAATCACAGCATGCCTTTCCATTTCATTTGTTATCACAGGGTTTGCCATTCTTGATTTCAGAAAAATAAAAGCATTATACGTTAGTAGAAAGAAGTATTAATCTTAAAGCTGTATGTCCTCAAATACCAGCCGCATCCTGTATTTTGTGGGTTCGGCAAAACGTTCGCTATATTTTTGTTTTTAGAAAGCAATAAAAGAGATTTAAAAAAATATATATAGATATATATATACGTCTAATTTTCATTGTATTGAGATACCTGCCATATTAATCATTGTCACTGGCAGTATTTTCTTTTTTGTTTTTAAATGTGAAAGTTGAAAGAAGCAACACTATATACATAATGGGATGGGTAGGCAGTACCAGGCTAATAAGTACCGATATCGAGTCGATTACACCAATACCAGTGGATATCGTTACATTCATTTTCGCTGGAAAAGGCGATACTGGAACAAACGATAACAGCTACTGCACCTGACAAACCTATTTTTCTTAAAATTGTTTGAAAATACAGGCTTTATGAATTTAAACCGACAAAAGTACTGAATGTTCGATTAACGAATGACAAATTTTTCCTCATAAGGAAACAATTATTTATTACCATGACAATTATAGCCTTCAGATAAAGAAAAGAATAGGAAGTTATAAAAAATATCACTGGATGAGAGACACATGAAAATACACATTGGAAATATATGATTATTTACCCCGGTCTCCCCACTGAGTCGGGATGGGGCACAAGTTTAATGTTGGTAACCTGAGCGCGTACACTTGGACCAAGGACAAAAATTGAGCAACTCTCGCAACCGTCTATTGTGCTGTCATCGGTACGACTAGCGATCCTCGCCTCTCGAGTGCAATGGTGTGTGCAGACTCGGGCAGCAGTTCCCCGGGAACGGGCACCTCACAATAATTATTTTCCTCAGTTACGTCTCTTTTCACGAACAGAAACGCGACCGAGTCGCGCTCTGCCCGAAGACAGAGAGGCGACTGAGAGAGATGATAAACTCTACCCGGCATGTCCCAGGTAAGCATGAAAATTTAAAGGTAAGAATCCATCAAATTTCACCGACTATGATATAAAGAGTAGTGCCCAGAGCAGACTGGTTGTGATCGGGAAGCTGACTCGAGGAAGGAAATCACAGAATTAAAAAGCAATATCCACCTGAAGTTGTAAAAATTATTATGGCGTAAATACTACGCCTGTAAAACAAAAATACGACAGATTTCACAAACTTTGATAAATCTAACAAAGAGAGACACGAGCAGACATTCGACCCAAGAAACGTTTTTCCACATTTATTTAAATCATTTCGCTCCAAGCGAGACGACATTGTCATTAAAACGAATGGGGTCACTGAAAGTGAAAGTACAATAAAAGAACAGGTTTACTTATTAATTATTAAATACACTGGGTTGTAACAGACTTGTTTATAATCTTATGTACGAAGCAATAGAAGTTTCACCATGTGTATGAACATAGTTTTATTTGTACTAATTCTTCGTAATCGT
>OZ038505.1:6771957-6814457 GCA_964036315.1 Acanthosepion esculentum
TTACACTTAAATAGTTGGAGATTGTATTTGTCAGGGAAACAGGAATAAGGAAGGGAGTTCCACAGGCGAGATGTGCGAGACATGAAGCTATTGGAGTAGAAGAGACGTCTACATCTAACAGTTTCAACGGTGAAGGGGTGGGAACGGGATGCCAGCCTCGTAGGACGTTTAAATTCATGAGGCCTAGGAACCAGTTAAAGCAGCTCCTCGAAGCAATTACCGTGAAAGTATTTGTAAAAAAGACAGAGCGAGGCAACGTCGAGTATAAATTTTTTTGAAAATTATATGACGGGGTCAAAAAAAAAAAAAAACTTGCTGGACAGGTTTTTGTCAAAGATAGATCCAGTGACTCTCCAGCAGGTACTAGCGTCACAAAGAAACAGAGAAGGGAAAAAAAACATAGAGAAGACTTATCTGGAATCTTTATGGATCGAGGATCTCCTTTCCAAGCAATAACACCCCTACTACCCTTCCCTCCACACTTTCTTACATACGGCAGCAGGCGTCTTCAATAAAAGGTAAAGGGAAGTTAAATGTTAAATATTCTATTTATTTGTCATTTATATTTATGGTTTACTAGACTACCCGTGACCTGTTCAGGTTTTAAGACAGTGTAGTTGATTGCAACATTTCATTGAAACAAAAGTTAATTTTAATATCATTCAGTTAAATATTTCAATTCATTCCTGAGAGCATTAATCTGGTTTACAAGTTCATGTTTAACGTGTTACCGATTGTTTACAGCATTTAATAGGAATAGAACTTCAGGGATAATCTTTAACTTTAAATCAGATTAACTTAAAAATATCTTTAAAATGACAAATGTTTTTTCTAATCATTAAAAATATTTTTTTAATATGACAAATGTATTTTCAAATCATATTAATTTGAAAATATTTTAAAAATATGCCAAGAAAATATTTTTCAATATTTAAATATTGATTGTTTAAAGACAACTGAAATATAAATCATTACGCTACAAACAACTGTGCGAAACGGCAAAGCGGGATCTCTTTGTGTCTGTCTTTAACTTAAAAATATTTTAATTAAAAAAATTGTCTGTTTGAAGAAACTTACAATAAAAATTCTTACTGTATAAAGAAACCGTATTTTTAAATCTTATTCAGTTAAATCGGATACAGTTTAATCAGATTAACTTAAATCCTTACGAGCCGGACAGACGACGCACCACGCAAGCACACAATCACAGACTTTTAGTATTATATAGATTGGTTTCTGCATGTAAAATTATATTTACTCTGCATAAAATGTATTTTTTTAAATATTTTGTGGTGTCTGGAAAGGATTGATTGAATTTACATTGTTTCTTAAAGGAATATTATTTCGGTTTTTGTTCATTTTGGTTCTCGGTCGACATCCTGGGTCGGATTATGGCCGATACGCGAGGTTATACTTTATTTTTTAAATTATCATGTCTTTATAGTTGCATTGTTGTCACTTTTTGCTAGGAATTTACTGTAATTTTTATAAAATGAAAGTTTTTAATGACAGTCATTGTAGAAAATTACATCTATCAAGTGGAATAGTGGTCCCTGCAACAGAAAATTTAGTGAATCTAATAAAATATTTTTGCCTGTATTTTTTTTATCTCTGACCTCCTACATTCGAATAACACTAATGAAAATACTCTAAATCTTTTTTCTCCTATTTAGTGTCAATTCCAAAATTTTAAAATATTTTAAATCCGAATATTATGAGAAACGTCAATATCGGAAAAACATACGATATATACTCAGCTCATTTCACATCTTAAATTACTCATTACACGCTTTTGGCATCGGATACAAGGCATCAAATACGTTTTATTGTATTTATCAGAAAATCATGATCTAGACTTTTATTGCTATGTTTGCTTTTTACTGCTGAATCCATTTTGGAAAAAAAATGATATCTAAATGTATTAAATATTCTTTTCAGCAATTTTGGTTCCTCAAAGCAAAACAATTGGTTTTAAACCCGAACCCCTATTTTTAATTAGAAATATGAAAATTTTGATTTAATCTATTCCTGAAGTGCACATAACATTATATAGTTCCATAATTGAGCTTACAATCTTTCAGCAGATTCACAAACCAGAAATATTCGTTTGGCTTTATTGTGCGTGCACACCGTGTGCCCTTATGCCTGACAAAGCTAAGCTTAGCAAATATCTATAAATTCATTCAAACTTTTCGATCTATGCGAGAAAGTCATTTCGAACAAGCCTTTGAAACTAATAGCATTTCGCAGATTTCTTCGTCGACAGTTTGTTAAGAAGCGGTGATGGGTCACAGAGGTGAAACGCAGTCGTTTTTACCTCTCCTTCCATTGATTATCTACGCCCGTAGATTTTGAAAAGCCGTCATGATGTTCATTCATCACATCACCTGACTCACACCTCCCATTTTGCCACAGCTTGTCCACTGCTATCTGGACACTGCTGGACACTTACACCGTCCCAACCCCGACGCTTCGTCAAAATTCCCCCGACCAGTTCTCCCTTCTGCTGCCATCTGATTTTCAGCTATTCGTGGGATTTATCGAGATTCGACGATTTTAAAACGAGAAGGGAAATTTACAATTAAATGAAGTCCTAATCTGCTGGGTCACGTGTGTTTCTGAGGCGGTAACGAGTTGGAATTCATTCGACATGCAGAACGTCTGTTGTGATGGTCGGTGGATGATGTTGGTCGTGGGGAAGTGAGAGTGAGAGGAATTAAACCTCTACCGATTGAGAATGAAAAGATGACAAGTTATGAAAAAGAGAAAATACTGGGGTCTGTTAGGGAAAAAGAGAGGGTAAAAGAAAGTAGAGGAAAAAGAGAATGACAGAAAGAAAAAAGAAGAGCGGAGTATACAAATACGAAAAAGAGACAGATAAAAAAAAGGGCAGAGACAAATAAGTAAAGATTGATTAATTGATTTGTTATTTTATGGCTTATCAACCATTTGCAGGCTATTTTAAGCCAGAAAATAAATGATTATATTGTAATAGTTTGGGAGAGATAATAATGACTTACTTATATAATTGTACTAATTAACCCATATCTGGGGGAAACTGTAGAGCCATACCTTTCTAAAGGCTATTTGCCGGTAAGTGTATATAACAAACGAGACTGGAATTGGCACTAGATCTTGATATTTCCAACTCCATATCGTAAAGCATTAAACACATGCATATCCAAGCTTGCAGCACAAGGTAATCATATGCGGTAACCCATATAGATACTGACCAGGCTCGACGTTGTTTAACTTGGGTGAACGCACGAGAAACTGTGTTTCAGAGTTTCAGCGTAATGACATGAGAGTAAATGAAGTAAAAAAAAAACGAAGAGAATGAAAGAGAAAAGGTGCGAATTAAAGAAAAATGAGAGAAAGAAAGAGAGAGAGAGAGAGAGAGAGAGATTTAAGCAATGCATAAGAAGGAAGAAATAAGGAATGAATGAAGAAAAGAAGAATAATGGTGACGTAAACAAAGACAAAGACGCAGTGAAAGAAAGAATAATTATAAAAGAGTAACCAACGAATGAAACTGAATTAAATAAAAGATCAATAAACGAAGAAAAACAGTAAAAGAAACGAAAAAAAAAAGATTTGATTTTGGTTTTGGTTTGGTTTGGTTTGGTTTTGGTTTTGGTTTGGTTTGGTTTGGTTTGGTTTGGTTGTGGTTTTGGTTAGGTTTGGTTTGGTTTGGTTTACGGCATATCAAACTCAATGGATTATTTAATGCCGACATGATTTTATTGCAGGTAATATTTTTTTTTCAAAAATGAATTGTTAGTAATATTCATTTTAAAAAAAATATATTGCTGGTAAAAATGTTTTTCTTCAAACATTGATTGCTGGTAATAATTTGTCGCAAAAATGTATAGCTGGTATTAAAACCAATTTTTACACTTTCCTAGTGTTTCAAACCCAGTTTGGGGGTCAACTATTTGCTCATTGGTGGGACCCTAACATGGGCTACCACCCCGAGTCATGGTGGACCTGGGAACACCATCGATTAAGAGGTGGTTCCCCGCTCCTCAAAACCTAATCAGAGGTCTTTCTGTTGGATGCAGTTTATCGTCATACCCAGCACACAGATGTAGCTTATCGTCATACCCAGCACGCAGATGTAGCTTATCGTCATATCCAGAACGCGGATGTAGCTTAAAGTCATACGAAGAACGTGGATGTAGCTTATCATCATACCCAGAAAGCGGATGTAGTTTATCGTCATACACAGCACGCGGATGTAGCTTATCGCCATACCCAGTACGCGGATGTAGTTTATCGTCATACACAGAACGCGGATGAAGCTTATCGTCACACCCAGACGCGGATGTAGCTTATCGACATACCCAGCATGCGGGTTTAGTTGATCCTCATACCCAGAACGCGGATGTAGTTTACCGTTATACCCAAAACGCGGATTTAGTTTATCATCATAACCAGCACGAGGATTTAGTTTATCGTCATACCCAGAACGCGGATGTAGCTTATCCTCATACCCAGAACGCTGATTTACCTTATCGTCACACCCAGAACGCGGATGTAGCTTATCGTCATGCCCAGCACGTGGATGTAGCTTATCATCCTACTCAAGAGATGGATGTAGTTTATCGTCATACCCAGAACGCGGATGTAGCCTATCGTCATACCCAGCACGCGGATGTAGTTTATCGTCATACCCAGCACGCGGATGTGGCTTATCGTCATAACCAGAACGCGGATGTAGCTTATCGTCATATCCAGCTGCGGATGTAGCTTATCGTCATACCCAACACGCGGATGTATCTTATCGTCATACCCAGTACGTGGATGTAGCATATCGTCATACCTAGCACGCGGATGTAGTTTATCGTCATGCCCAGCACACGGTGTAGTTTACTGACTTACGCAGGACACAAGAAGAGAGGATGAAATAAAATGTTCAGTTAGTAAAAGGAGCAGAAAGAGAATAAAATAAAGAAAAATAAAATAAAATATTCTGTGAACGAAAGAAAAATCAGTGATGCCAACATTAAATGAACTGAAATGAATGAAAGAAAGAAAGAAAGAAAGAGCGGGCGAAAGGAAGAAAAATATGTGAAGTAAACGAAATAAATGAGTTAAGAAACAAAGCAAGAGATGGGAGAATGAACGCCCGCAAAAGAGACTAATATACAAAAAAAGAAAGAGAAAGAAATAAGGAAGAAATAAAAAAAAAAAATGAATATAGCGAGTGAAAGATTGACTGACATTTACAAAGAGAGAGACAGACAGACAGTGAGAGATAGTGTGTGTGTGTGTGTGTGTGTGTGTGTGTGTGTGCGTGTGTGTGCGCATGCGTGTGTGTGGTATTCACAAAAAAATCAGCATAGAATTACCCAAGAAAGAGTTTGAAATAAAGAAATAAAAAAGTCTTAAATGAAAGATAAAGATGTGAAGAACGAATTAGAATATGAAAAAAAAAACCCAGAAGCAAACGATAGCGTGAAAGAAAGAAAATAAAGTAAACAAAAAATAAAGAGGGAGTAAAAATAAACAAAGAAAGAAGGGTAGAATATAAAGAGGGAATGTCGAATAAAGAAAGGATAGCTCAAACAAAAACAGATAAACCAAAAATAACATTGAAAGAAAAAGGAAAGAAAGAAAGAGAGTGAATATACACAGTATGAGAGAGTGAACTGAATAAAAGAAAGTAAGAAAGAACGAAAGAGTCAATGAATAGGCGAGAGAAAAAAAGAAATAAGGAAATAAGCAGTAAGAAAGGTAGAATGAAAAGAAAGAAAATATTAATAAACAGAAAGTTGAAAAGCAGATTAAATATATCTATCGGAGAGAAGAAATTTAATTTTTATTTTTATTATTGCATTATTACAAAATGTTAACCCATCATCAGATAGCTATTAATGTCGACAACTGAGCACAAATATTTCTAAATTAAAAAAATAGTAATTTATGTATTAGGTCATTCCATAATTTCTCTCCGAATTTTAACTTTCTGTTAAAATGAACGAAATTTAAAGAGTATTTTATAATGTCTAATGGAGCTGAACATTATTTTTATGTTTAGATGCATTGAAACTGATCAAATTTTATTTCAGAGAACAATAAAATTAAATTTTGTTTGGTTAAAAACCTGCTAACATGGAAGTACTCAAGAATCATTTGAGGCACATAATGCTTTATGAGTTCAAGAAAGGAAACTCAGCAGCCGAAGCGGCTAGAAACATTCACTCAGTTTATGGAGAGGAATGTGTGAATGAAAGAACTTGCAGAAGATGGTTTGCAAAATTCAGAGGTAGAGATTTCACCCTTGAAGATGAAGATCGAACCGGACGTTCAGTTGAGTTTGATGAAAAGGTTCTTGAAGTAGCCCTTGAAGAAAATCCTGTTTTATCAGTTGAGGAATTGGCAGTGGTTCTCAGTTCAAACCATACAACTGTTCATCGTCATCTCCAACAACTTGGAAAAGTTCCTAAACTTGAAAAATGGGTGCCTCATGAATTGTCTGAAAACAACCTCAAATTCCGAGTTGACATCTGCTCTTCTCTCCATTCTCGCCAACTTTTTTCACTTTTTTTGGATAGACTTGTGACTGGCGACGAAAAATGGATCTTTTATCGAAATGTTATGCGTCGTAGACATTGGCTTGGTAAAGGGGAAGGAACCCAGCCACAGCCGAGAAGGGAACTTCATGGGCAAAAGGTTCTTCTTTCAATCTGGTGGGATTGCCAAGGAATAATCCACTTTGAATTTTTACCACCTAAGGCAACAATTAATGCTCAAATATACTGTGAACAATTAGAGAGTTTGAACCAAGCTTTGAGGGAAAAAGTGAATGCTCTAGTGAATCGAAAACGGATGATGTTTCATCAGGACAATGCGTGACCAAACACAGCAAGAAACACGTCACGACAGATCGAAGAACATGGTTTGGAAAAAATTCCTCATCCACCTTATTCTCCCGATCTTGCTCCTTCAGACTACCATTTGTTTCGTAGCTTGCAAAATCATTTGGAAGAAACAGCTTTTGTAACACTGGAAGAGGTTAAAACTGACATTTGTTAGTTCTTCGAATCAAAGCCAAAAGAATTTTACAGTAATGCAATTAGTAAGCTTGTTAATAGATGGAAGGAATCATAGATAATCAGGGAAAATACATTGTTGTTGATTCTGTAATTAAATGTAACATTTGGTCACTTGTTTCTTTATTCAAAATTCGGACAGAACTTATGGGATGACCTGATATATTATCCATAACTACTTGTACAAGAATGTCGTTTCTGATAAAAAAAAAAAAATAAACACAAAAACGTAAACAAAATGCGTATATTTTCGAAAATTCCTTTTTGCATAATATAGCTATTTTTCCTATGTTATACTGTTTAATACCTAAACAATAATAATATTAATAAACTATGTTTAATGATTAAAGTATATTTAATCACATCTCCCTAATATCTGTCACGATCTGTAAATGAAATAAAAGAAAGAGAATATTATCAGTAAAATGAAACGATAAAAATTGTAAAGAGTAGATAGAAAGGAAGTATTGAATCTAATAAACTCATAGCAGCTTAAATCTATTATGCTATATGTTGTGGTAGGATCCACCTAATCTGCATAGGTGACTACCAACTATATAAATAATGGTTGGTACCGGAAGACGAGGAGGAGGAATCACGAGATCCAACTAGAGACTTTGATCGACTGCGACTAGTCAACACATTCTCCAGGAACGTCTTCCCAGAAATATACAGAAATACTATATGTACTTATTGTGTACACTTTCTTGTTATAATACATTCTTGTTCTAAGTACATATTGTGTTGCATTATTATTCCATGCAATAGGCGAGATTCAACAATGAGTCAAGACTCAACATTATACTAGTTTCCTATACAGAATTCTGTTTCCGGTTCCTTATAAATTATACTTGAAATATATACTTATAACGTCTCTGTCGAGAGTCTGATTTTTATTTAACTATTTATTTATTTTCCTCAATAGAAGTAGATACGTTCGCCTATCGCCCCTGTTCAAACACATCCCCGGTTCTTTGAACCGGAGTAGAAGTCCATCCCTATTTTATCCGATTAGGTTTGGGTTCCGTCTAAAGTCTTGTTCAACTCTATACATCTAAGGTTTTCGCCTAAAGTGGTATTTTATTTATTATGTTTTTCTTCAATATAATTAAATAGATTCGCATATTGTCTGTTTCATACACCTCCCCGTTTTTTTTAACACGAGTAGTGGATTTATCACTTGTTTCCTGTTTCCGTTTCCTTCTGCTGCGTACTTTGATTCTGTATGTCTAATGTCACCGCCTAAACTCTGACATTTTTATTTATTTATTTTTTCCTCAAGAGAAGACGATAGGTTCGCCTGTCATCCGTTTCACACACCTTGCCGGGTTTTGTTGGCTAGGACTAGAGTTTTATCCTTTATTTCATGTTTAGTATTGAGTTACTGGTTCCTTCTCGGCCTAAACTCTGTTTTTTTTATTGAGTGTTTAATATTTTGTCCTCAATAGGAGGAGACAGGTTCGGCTATCTTCGGGTTCATATTCCACACCGTTCTTTGATTCTGCGGATGTTTATCCCTTTATGCCGGCTTAGAATTGGTTTTCTCTTCATTTAAGAGTGTTTTTATTCTGCTTCACTCACAGACGCCCCCTTGTAACTTAATGCCATTATCACATTATCACTTTGGGTGAATTGATTAAACAAAATGGCAAAGAAAGAAAGAAAGAATGGGCGAAATAATGAAATAAAATTAAAAAAAGAAACAGTAAAAGAAAAAGAAAAAGAAAGAAAGGAAAATGAAAGAAACACGAAAAATATAATGTACCCTATCTTTATCCAATAATTCATTTTTACCTAGCCGCATTAACAATATTTGAAAACCGCATATAGTTGGGAAACGTCCATATATAAGTATTTTAAACCGGCACACATAACTATAATAAAGTTTATTTCATGTATTGTGAACAATAAACGTTATCAACAATAAGAATAAAAAAAAATATAATATATCATTATAATCCTTCGATATGCCAGGGAACGCTGAACATTTTGCTTACGGATGAAAATGAGAAATGAACTGACAGGGATGTGGTTCTAGAGAAAGATAAAGAGAATATAATGGTCAGAATATGTGAGCAATGAGGATGTTTTTTATGTGAGTAGGATCTAGAAGAAGATGTATATTTAAATCAGGACGCAATAGTCAAATTTTCTTAGACAAAAATTGACGAAAGCGGGCTTGCGGAATGTAACAGTCACAGGATATATTGAAGGTATGAAGGGCAGTGGAAAACGGCGAGTAACTTAACTAACGAGATTATGTGAATGGATAGCGGAACGAAGACAAAAAGGGATGGTAAAGAATCACTAATTGTTTAGAGCTATAACGGATAGGAAGTTATGGAGAGCCATGAATTCTTACGTCATAAAGAGCTATGGTACATAAAAAGAAAAAAATATATGACCGCCAAATAGTAAGTAACCTCAGCATAAAAGCTTTCAAGTCTAAATTATTCACTTTTTAATTTGGTGTCAAACCTTTAACGTTTACGTGGTCAAGATCTTTAGAGGCTCGCTTTCCGACCATGAGACACGTGTTTTCGCCATGGTCAGCTTGTCAGGAATATGATTTGATGTTATCAGCTTGCGGAAGCGATCCTAGCGTGCCGGAAAACCATACCACAGGTTGACGCAAGCCTAGTGAATGAAACTGGGTAGACGAAATAATCTGGGAGCCGTCGATAGTTGTGCGAGGGTTTCAGCGAGATTTCCTTGTGCCGACTATTGATCACGCCAGAAACTGTAACTCATTCCGATCAACAGTTGCAGTATAAATCATAGGTGTGATTTCTGGCTGTTGAACAAACACAAATGTAACTGAGGAGGCGTCTGGAACAGGGATTGTCTAGCTGCCCTCTTAGTCAGGCATACTCGGATTCGAGTGGTCAGCGCTTAATCTAAATAGATAAATGGCAAATTCGCTCTGTCAGTCCGTATGTCTGAACCCCCACAAAATAGGCTCAAAATATCCAATACGACGTGAATAAAGACGGCCATGTCTTTCCCGAATATGCCTTGCCAGCCTTTGATATCGAAAACTGAAGAATTACGGAACAGCTGCTGGTGGTTTTGGCGATATAGTCAGATTCAGTAGAGTGTCTGACTCGTGAGTGTTAATCTTTAACGTTGTTTCATTGAACAGATTACGTACTGCGCTGTATTCTATAATCATAGACTATGGTGAACATGGTCAACAGAATGCCTAAAAACTTGGAGAAAGAAATTGATAGAGAATCAGCAGTAAAAAATCGCAGGTATATGACTTTTTGTAGTCATTGCTTCTCATTAAAGAGAGAAGACTTCAAGAGTTCTTAGATGGTAATCAAATGCACTCTGCTGATTACTGTGAAGATTCGAATTATTCTTTAAGTGTTCTCCAATTGAGTTTAAAGCCATAACACAATTTTATACACAGCACAGTTTTTTTTCCAAATTAAATTGTATCCATTATTCCTTGTTTAAAGAGACACAATAATCTTCCTCAGGTTGGAAAGTGTGATAATTGGTTGATGTAATAAAACTAAGTAACCATATTTCTTTCACCTCATACAAACATGTTTAGGTGCAAATCAAACTAAAAGTACGCTGGTTCTCGTTCGCTCAAAGTTAAGAAATATCGAGTCCGGTTATTCTTTATATGGTGACACAAGAGAACACCGGCTACTGTAAATACTCTCCTTCATTGGAAATATATTTCGGCTTTAAATAACCAACAACAATCCTTAAAAATACAAATGATTCAGTCATGAAAATATTATTTTATTTGCAATACAAGTGAGTTTTGTCAATTAGCGACTGAACTCTTAAGAAATTTTGTAGTGTTTTACATTTAGAGATGATTTTTCCCTTGACGATGGCAATGATATTCTTTTGTCATGCACTTTTCATATGCTATGCAAAATAACTGGCTGCCATTGAACATACTACCATCTTCAACATTTTTCTGCATTCCAAAAGTGGGATACTTTTCTCATAGTTTATTCCATAAGACATGGAGTAGCCGCCTTAAAAACAATGGATGGAATCTGGAAATCTGATCTACCAGAAAACCTCAAACGGAGATTCTTTCGAGCGACTGCAGAGGTGGTTTTAATTTATGTTGCCACTGTTTGGAGGTTAATGAATTTCTTTGATTCTAAGCTTGAAGAATCCTACACTCGGATGCTGAGAATCATATTTACCTCACCTAAGAGACAATATCCAACTAAATCACAGTTTATGGTTTCATCCCTGCTATTTCAACAATCTTACGCAGTAAGAACACTGCTGGCGAATAAAACATAAACTAATGAGTGATCTACTGCTCTGGATACCTGGCCATGGTATAAGACGCGTTAGTTGCAGAGCAAACCACCAAAGGACACTGCTGGCGATAAAAACAAACTAACGAGTGATCTACGGTTCTGGGCACCTAGCCATGGTAAAAGACGCGTTAGTTTCCCAGCAACCACCAAAGGAAACTGCTAGCGAGTAAAACATAAACTAACGAGTGATCTACTTCTCTGGACACGTAGCCATGGTACAAGACGCGTCAGTTGTCCCGCAACCACCAAAGGACACTGCTGGCGAGCAAAACATAACTAAGAGGTCATCTACTGCCATGGACAGCTAGTCATGGTACAAGACGCGTTAGTTGTCCAGCAACCACCAACACTGACCAGCCATTTTATGACCTGGAATATCACCATAATTACCTCCTGACCTTAATTCAGTACAATTGGTGAGAGAAGCTCATGTATATTTGAGCCAGTTCGACCGAATGAAATAAATAATTTAAAATAACGTATATGATAACATGTCAAAAATTACCTGTGGCTATTTTCGGTAATATCTAGAATTATAAATAGTAATTCTGTGAGTTTAATACGATGTTTTTTTCCGTATGTTTTGAGATTTTAGCAGTAAATCTGACGCAGCCACTGGAATGAACGCACTGTTAACAGTTCCGAATATATTTGGAAAGAGTGAATATTTAAATCCTTAAGTGAAAAAGAAAAGGGCTTAGCAGTAATTAAGTTTTAGGAATCAGTGGGGGGGGGTCTGATGATTCGAACATCTGCAGCTTTTTCATTCCGCACTGGACATCAACAGAAATGTTGCAGATGAAATTTTAATCGTTTTCATTAATTATATTTTTATTTTGATATGACGTATTTTTGTCGTTTGCTCTAGAATTGAGGAGTTAATGTCCTTTATTTTCTTGTTTGAAAATTTCCATTTTATCAAAATTACATTATTAAATCGTTTTCTTCTCCTTCATTTTGTTCGTCTTCTTTTATGCCTTCCTTTCTTCTCATATATTTTCAATTTCTTTTCCTGAATTGCTTCGATATTTCCGTTCGTTTGCTTTTATTTAATCTACCCGTTCTGTTTGGATATTTCATTCATTCTTTTATTCTTTCTTTTACATTTTGCATTTGAATCTTTCTTTCTGTCTTTTTTTTTCTTATGCATTTCCTTTAAGCATTTTCCCTTATTTCTTATATTTTTCTTTCATTTTACACATTTTTACAAAATTGTCTTTCTTTGTCTTTGGCATTCTTTTGAATGCTTTTATTTATTTGACTAATGTACCTTTCTTTCTTTCTTCCTTTCTTTCTTTCTGTCTTTCTGTCTTCTTTTCTTCCTTCCTTTCTTTCTCTCTTTCTTTCTTTATTTCTTCCTTTCTATCTTTCTTTCTTACTTTCTTTCTATCTTTCTTTCTTTCTTTCTTCCTTTCTTTCTCCCTTTCTTTCTTTCTTTCTTTCTTCCGTTCTTTCTTTCTTTCTTTCTTTCTTCCTTTCTTTTTTCTTTCTTCCTTCCTTCCTTCGTTTCTTTGTTTCTTTGTTTCTTTGTTACTTTCTTCCTTTGTTTCTTTCTTCCTTTCTATCTTTCTTTCTTTCTTTCTTTCTTTCATTCTTCCTTTCTATCTTTCTTTCTTTCTTTTTTCCTTTCTTACCTTCCTACTACTCGATCTTTATCTATACAAGATTAACGCACCTTTCTTTATAATTTTCTTTCACCTTCATCTTTATCGATACTAGATTAATGTGTTTTTTTCTTTCTTACTTCCAACCTTTCTTCTCCCCCTTCATCTTTATCCATACTAGAACAATGTCTTTCCTTTTTTGTTCTTTCTTTCTTTCTTTCTTTCTTTCTCTTTACTCCCCCTCCAACTTGATCTATACTAGATTAATATACCTTTACTTATTTCTATCTTTCTTTATTCCCCCTTCATCTTTATCTATATTAGATTAACGTGTCTTTCTTTTTTTCTTTCTTTCTACTTTCTTCCGCTCTATCTTGATCCACACAAGATTAATATACCTATCTTTCTTTTCGTGCTGTCGGCTGGGCCTTCAGAATACGAGACCCTTCCCACCCCAAACCAATCATCCTGGGTAAGACGATAAACTACATCCGACAGCAAAGCCTCTGATCAGGAGGTTTTGAGGAGCGTGGAACCACTTCTTAATATCCGGTGTTCCCAGTCCAACCTGCCCTGGGTGGTAGAACTTGTTAGGGTCCCAACTATCGCCAAATAGTTAACCCCAAACTGGTGTCAAAACACTAAGAAAGTGTGAAAATATATTTTAATACCAGCAAAACATTTTTGTAAAAAATCGTTACCAGCAATAAAATTTGAAGAAAAACATTATTATCAGGAATGCATTTAGGAAAAAAAAATTACCAGCATTAAAAATCTTGTCGGCATTAAATAAGTCTTTGAGGTTGATATGTTGTAAAATAAAACAAAGAAAACCAAACTATCTTTCTTTTTCCTCTCTTTCTTTCTTTTGCCTTTCCTTTAAAGATTTTTTTTCTTTCGTTCTTCCTTTTTTCTCTATTTTTTGCGCTTTCCTATATCCTTTTCTTTCTTTCTTTATGATTCTTTTGAATCTTTTTGTCGCTTTATATTTACAGTTTAGTTTGCATGAACATCTTTTGCTCTTGAAATTTCGCCCTGCACTGAATTCTTAATTTTCGTTTTTGCTTACTATTTCACGCTTTCTTTTTTCTTTATTTCCTTCTTTCTTTCTGCTTTTCTTTCTTTCTTTCTTTCTTTCTTTCTTTCTTTCTTTCTTTCTTTCTTTCTTTCTTTCTTCTGTCTGTCATAATGGATTTCCACGTATCTTTCATTCTTTCTTCTTCTTTCATTCCTTACTACTGAATTCCCACAAATCTTTCTTCCTTTCTTTTTTCTTTTTTCTTTATTTATTTCTCTTTCTTTCTCTCTATCATATTGGATTTCTACGTATCTTTTTTTTTTCTTTCCTTACTACTGAATTCGCACGGACCTTTCGTTCTTTCTTTTTTTCCTTTCCTTACCAGTGAATTCCCGCGATTTTTTAGTTTTCTTTCTGTCTGTCTTTCTTTCTTTCTTTCTTTCCTTCTTTCTTTCTTTCGTCCGTTCGTTCGTTCGTTCGTTCTGTCATATTGGATTTCCACGTATCTTACTTTCTTTTTCTTTCTTTCCTTACTACTGAATTTCCACGTATTTTTCTTTCTTTCTTTCTTTCTTTCTTTTTTCTTTCTGTTATATTTTGATTTCCACGTGTCTTTTTTCTTTCTTTTTCTTTCTTTCCTTACTACTGAATTTCCACGAATTTTTCTTTCTTTCTTTCTTTTTTCTTTCTGTTATATTTTGATTTCCACGTGTCTTTTTTCTTTCTTTTTCTTTCTTTCTTTACTACTGAATTTCCCTGAATCTTTCTTTCTTTTTCTTCGCTTTCTTATTGCCTTTCCTTGAAAATTATTTTCTTCCTTCGTCATTTATCCCTGCTTGTATCTTATTTATTTATTTAATTATTTCTGAATTATTCCATTTTGCTCACAGAATTCCATTCTTTCTCTCCCTATAATTTCACACATTTTATATTTTGCATCTTCCCTTTCATGTCATTTTAAAAAAATCTTTTTCACCCCAATCAAGACAGTGCAGCCACTAGCACGCAAGGGGTTACAGTTTGTGGAGGAATTAGGAACGCAAACGTGAGTAATGAGGGGAAAGAGAAAAGTGTAATCAGGTGGACAGTTAATAGCGTTTGATGTCGCATTTAAATTCTTACAGATTAAATTTAATTGAAAAGCATGTAGTCGGGACGTGGTTCTAAAAGCGAGAATTGCGAGGTAGAAAAACGGTTGTTACGTCAACATCTAGCCAGTTCATAAGTAAATCGATGAGATCTCGCCGCCAGTTTGCGAAATTGCGCTCAAATTACTACAATCTAGGTACCATAGTGAAGACTACATCAGAGAGATCATAAGAGATTGCGATTAAATTCCAACAGTCTAGGTAACATAGCAAAGAGCTCATACAAGAGATCATAAGAGATTGCGCTTAAATTTCTACAGTCTAGGTACCATAGCGAAGAGATCATCCAAGAGATCATAAGAGATTGCGCTTAAATTTCTACAGTCTAGGTACCATAGCGAAGAGATCATCCAAGAGATCATAAGAGATTGCGCTTAAATTTCTACAGTCTAGGTACCATAGAGAAGAGATCATCCAAGAGATCATAAGAGATTGCGCTTAAATTTCTACAGTCTAGGTAACATAGCAAAAACCTCATACAATATATCATAAGAGATTGCGCTTAAATCCCTACATTCTAGGTACCATAGCGAAGAGCTTATCCGAGAGATCATAAGAGATTGAGCTTAAATACCTATAGTCTAGGTACCATATCAAAGTGCTGATAGGAGATAACATGAGAGATTGCGCTTAACTACCTACAGTCTAGGTACCATAGCGAAGATCTCATCCGAACAATTACTACGAAAGTATTTATAAAAAAAGGCCCAAAGAGGCAACCTTACGGCGGTAGGCAAGTGTTTAAAATTAGTCTCCAGATCAGGACCAATAATATTGCAGAATTTTCTCTGGATCAATTCACGTAGCTCCAGGTAAATCGCAGAGGAATCGGACCATATATGACAGCCATGTTCTAAGCATTGACGAATAATAGATTAATACATATGCAAGACTGATTCCTGAGAGAAAAAAAATGTCTCGTCTGATAAAGGGAAACGACTTTCATGGCCGCTGATCAAAACAATGAATTCAATGTAGCCTTTCCACGTTATATCAGCTGAGAACGATTGACCAAGAAAGCGCAATGAGTTTCTTTCTTGGAGGATAGCATTAGAAGTGAAGGGTCTCTCAAATATTAATGGAAATATTTTTCTTTTTAAGGCGTTATAATTGACAAGCCATCTTTTGCCCCAGTTAACGACGGTCTTGAAGTCTTTTTGTAGAGTAGCTGCTATTTTGATCTCATCGGACTGATTAGCCTTAATATCGAGGCAAGAGTAAATGGCTGTGTCGTCAGCGTATATGCCAAGATGAGAGCTGATGTCATCGGAACGGTCGTTAGTGAAGATTAAAAATAACGTAGGACCAAGGATGGAGCCATGTTGGGCACCCGCATTAGTACGAAATGATGTAATCGATTGGCCGTTCAGGACAACTTTCATTTAACGATTTGAGAGGAACGACTGGATCAGTTCAAAAATGTGCCCGGAGATTCCGTAACTTTTCAGCTTCTGGAAAAGACATGAATGCCAGACACTGTCAAAGACTTTCGTTATGTTCAATACTACAGCCCAGGCTCACCATTTTTATCAAGAGCATGATAGCCTCTTTCCGTAATTATCATTAGTACATCAGCAGTTGATCTGGAGAAACGAAAGCCATATTGCTTGTCTGTGAAAAGGCTTTGTAATGAGAGATAATGAACCAATTTAGCATTTATTAGGGCCTCTAAGAAAGAAAGCGGTAGGAGGCTAATAGGTCGATAGTTGGATGGGTCAGAGAGCTCACCTGAATTCTTAAAATATGCAACAACAGACGATGACTTCTAGCAAGCAGGGTGTAGGGAGGCATTTATTATACAGTTTAGAAAGAGCAGGAACCAGTTTGGTTCACATATCTTAATGACGATTACGAGGATGCCATCCGGTCCTTATGCCTTGTGAGTTTCAAGGTTAGAGATGATGCCAGAAAGCATGTATGGGGTTATATGAATATCACTCCAAAGACTACCTGTTCTAAATGGTAAATTAGGCAGGTAAACTCCTGATTATTCAAGAGAAGAGTTTGATGAAAATTTACGAGCAAAGCATTCGACTTTATGAGGAGAAGATGATAACACTCTAAACTGATTGAAAAGGGAGATAGAGATCGGGCTTTCATTTAGTACCTTATTACAGAGACATAAGTAGCCACGAGAGCCAAAGTTTTTGAGGTTATGCAGTGCCTCCTTTCAGCAAACAGGTATTTAGCTTCTTCGGGGACTCGCTTAAATTTGTTACGAGCAGCAGCAAATATACATCTGTTATGACGAGAGCTGTCACACTGGTATAGCCGGAAATAGTGGTTATTGTGTGCTACAGCGTCCGAACATGCTGGTGTGAACAAGGGAGACAACTATCGGTTCACCTGGTATTTCTGAGAAGGGATGAACACATGTATACCGGCTTTTACCAAAGCGGCGCAATATTCAGTTGAGAGGTCGAAGATGTGAGTCAAAGAGGCTTCACGAAGAAACTCCCGGAATGATTCCCAGTCAGCTTACTGGTAACGGAAAGAGGTGTTATGGATAGGGTGTTCTTGTTTATTGGATGCTAAGAAGGAGATGTCAATAGATACAACGGAGTGAATTGAGATACTATTGTGAAGCTCAGCAAGAGCGAGGAGAGTAGGTAAGAAATAGATCCAATAGAAAAACATATTGCTCGACTTGTTTAGGGATACGGGTAGGGAAATCTATCTATAACTTAACATATTTATATTTTCAATCTTCTTTTCTTTATCTTACATTCTTCAGTCTTCCCCGCTTGTCATCTATTCGTGTTATATATATATATATATATATATATATATATATATATATATATATATATATATATATATATATATATATATATATATATATATATATCTGCCATGAATAGAGAAAAAATAATTTTATTATCACCACTCATTATGATAATAAAAAGTAAAACTGAAAAACAGGATAGCTAACCGGTTTCGAACCTCGCTCAACAGAGCTAAATTAATTAATAAGCTGAATTATCTAAAAAAAAAAAATGGCCAAAATGCATTGAAGAAAAAAAAATGTTTAGATGGTAATTAGTTGCAGGCCTAATACAAAGTCCTTCTGTATACAAAGAGAGGGCATCAATGATAGGATATATATGGCCTCCAACACTTTTAAGTCGTAATTTGTGTGGGGCCTGCAAAGAATGGTAAATGAGTCCACACTAAAACTAGCAGCACACTTATTGCTATTTATTAGGTGTTCTGCGATGGAAGAATCGTATGTATTGGACAAAATGTCTGAAGGAGTGTAGATAACCTTTCGGATTTTCGGTGGAACGTGTTGCTTTATTCTAACATCCAGCCTTTGCGTCGTTCTCCCTATGTAGTGCGAAACATAACTTAAACTGCATTTAAAATAATGATTATTATAATAGTTATTAATGAAGGAATTAGGAAATCCCTTATCATACACTCAAAAACAAGATAGGTAGAAATTGTTTGTGTATATATATATATATATATATATATATATATATATATATATATAAATTCACCGATCTTTCCCAAAATATCATTCTAGCAGGAGACTTACCTTAACGTAAACAATGGCAACATGTAATGAAATGGATTTTATCCAACACTTACCTTGTATTTTTTCTGTTTATACGTTAATTTAATACATTTTATTGAAGTAAATTCTCTGATTTTTAATGAAACAGTAACTGCATTTACCGCTGAACCTTTGTTCTCCAACAGGAATAGAACTTGTGTTCTATACGGAAACGTCATTTGATCTTATGTCCTATACTATTTAGCTTTAATGAAACTTCTGGTTATTGGCATCTAGTAAAACCTCTGGTTATATTGTATCTAGTAAAATAACATATAAATAGAGAATATATTAAATAATTGGGGGACTTAATCCATTTCATTTTTGTCATTGTATACGCTCAGATATTTTTTTCTGAGCTGATAAGTTTATTCGGGAAAGATAGTCGAAGATTTATTGTTTATAAACCTTAATTTGGACTTTGTTAAACAGACGCGTCTTTATAGCATAGCACATCATATGAAATGACGGTTTCACAGAAACACACACACACACACACAGGCACACAGACATATATATACATACATATATATATATATATATATATATATATATATATATATATATATATATATATATATATCTTTTTCCATATATTTCAGCCATAATTTTCATCCTTTTAATCCTCATATCTTTTATAACTATTCATCCTTTCAATTAATTTCTTTACGTAAACTATGACTGCTTTTCATTAGAACTTCATTGAGAAAAGTTTGAATCGCAATGAATGACGTTAAAAGCAAAGAATCGTCTCTATAAACAAAGGAATGTACGAAAAATGAAAACCTTATGCATATATGAAAAATGAAAGACGCAGCCGATAGACTAATTCTATACAAATGCTGAAGTCGAAAATATATGACCGTAAGTAAATGAACAAATGTCTAAAGACAATAATATATAACATTTCAAACAGAAAAGGAACATAAGAGAATATGGTTTGTAACAAATAAAATGTCAAAAATATCTTTATGATGTTTTAATAATAAAAGAATAAAAATAGCCTCAAACAAATAGAAAATTGAACGCGGGCAAATTTAGACGAACGAAAACCTATGAATAAATGTACAAACGATAAAGTGTACAATTTAATATACACGCACATACGCACAAAACAGTTGCATATGTTTATATACACTGATGAGTCATAGTATTAAGTATAGCGATATGTAAGAAAGATCAATCGTAACAAATGCGCATGTCAAGCCGAGAGAGATATAAGAATGTAAAGTCGGCTCGAGTGCTCCATTTTGATGTGTGGAAAGTTATCAGTTATATTATGAGAGAAGAAAGGCTTGCGTGAATCTTATAGAAACCTAATTGTAATAGCCCCAAAAGAAGATGAGGTTTTCTTCCCATATTTATTATCTTTGGCGTTCAGTTTTTGTTAAAAAGGCGGTAGTCATTGGAGAGGAATATCACGACGGTCGAAAGCAACTTTCTCCACATCCACTCCTTTATCACTCCTATCTGCTCTTCCTCCAACCCTTCTATAAACCCTTGCGCGATAGTGGCCTCCAGCCTTGCTTGGGGTGATACGCTTAAAAAAAAAAAAAAAAAAAAAAAATGACCGTCAAAAATTTATCGATGAGAGAAGTAAACGGAGACTTTCCAGCCAAGTACAAATCAAAATATCTGTTACTGTGGCAGTTAGCTTCAATAAATATTAATGAAGAAAATCAATATAAGTGATAGTACATCGAAATTTGATATCTGTGAGGCTGTCTAGAATAAGAAACGTCAGAATACCCATGCTAAGCAAATCCCTGTTTGGCGATTCAAATACATAGAATACGATTTCGTTTTCGAAACGGAACACATTTGATTTTAGATTAAAATTCAGCTAATAACTAATTGTCGCATAGATTATTAATAGCGACTTCGGTCCCCACGAGGTAACCCAACCCTCGGCTTTTATACAAAGGCACAGTACTGATAGCAGACACGGAAAATAAATTAGAAAACATGCTACAGAAGATAAGGAAGAAGAGACAGAAGCGACTTAGGATAAACTACAAGAAACAGAATGCATGGTCATCAGTAAAAGGATAAACCCGAAATGCGATTTGAAAGTCGGGGACACTAAATGCAAGTGGGTGCGGATTTTCAATTATATGGGAATTTTTTGACAGGTGACGGTAAGTGCGATACTGAGATCCGTAGACGTATTTGGATGGCCAAGGAAGCATTCCTAAAGCTACACAGAGGATTGCGAGATTTCTCAAAAATGAAGAAGAGACTGGAGGCGACGGAGATATGGTTCTACAGAAAGCGAAAATGGACCGAGCGTGTGAACAAAGATGAGATTCTTGGAGAAGATACAAACAAGGAGGAAGATTATACTTAATATCAGGAAGAGGCAGCTGAAGTTTCTGGAAATGAGAAAGGAGGGCTGGGAGAATCTAATACTCACAGCTCGATTAGAGGGAAAGAGATATAAGGGAAAGCAACGCATGACATACCGAGCGGCCTTAAGCAAGTGGATGACAGAACCTGGTCTGGGTAGATGGCAGAGGGACAAAACTTATTGATGGCTGCAAAGGATACGGGGGAAGTGGAGAGACATGATCACCTACGTCCTGAAAGGTCACGGAAGATACGTTAAGGGCATTAAATATTCTCGGACGATTTAGGATGGCAAACATTTCAGTGTTGCATGTGGAGAATATTAATAATGCTTTCGGACCGCAGTTGGTGTCCTATATCATTGAACCTTTGGCAAACTTGGATATGCTTAGAGAGAGAGAGAGAGAGAGAGAGAGAGAGAGAGAGAGAGAGAGAGAGAGAGAGAGAGAGAGATAGAGAGATGACACATATCTAAGATCAGAGACAAACTGGGAGATTAACAGAGTGATATGAACAGAAATTAGGAACAGAGTTAGATAGATTTAAACAGATATGTATGTATATGTGAAAGAATTTTGTGTATATATATATATATATATATATATATATATATATATATATATATATATATATATATATATATGTACACTAGCAGCATGGCCCGGCGTTGCCCGTGCTTGATTCAAAAATCGTACGACTCATACAGCAATCGCTATCACTTGACTTAAAATATTTTGGCACTTCCTTGCCTTTAAAGGAGCGCCCTTTGCCGTGGTGATGTTGCCACATGCCTCACTTCTTGCCTATCTCACACTGTGGATGTTTTCTAAGCTCTATACTAAACATTAAATATGTTACGAAAAAAAGAACTAAACAAAATCAACACAAAACGATCAGCTTTAAAAAAGGACTCGTAACTGGAAAAACCGAATGAAAAAAGTAATATTAACAACAAATATTTTTTCACACCCAACCCAGTTCTGCGGAATCAGAATCAACGTTGAGTTTAAGCAAGCGAATGAGCCAATTGCAGTAAGGTGCCATGCAGATTTAAATTTTTCCCACTTGTGACGAATGCAGCTATCGATTTTTTTGCATGCTAGCATGCTAGTTAACATTCGTGTCAGTCACCTGTTGTCTCTCACGTTGGCCAATAGAATCTTCCTGCCTATTCGTGGCAGCAAGCTATAGGCTCTCACTCTGGCTTGTAGAAAATGGCCACAAACTACATGAAAACGGTCGGAGAAGCATGAACAAATTGATTATTTCCACTATCGATGGGAGTTGGGAAATGCAACGTTGGTCTTGGCCTTCCGATTAACTTGGAGCATGTGCGTGTAAATTTTGGTGCAAATCCGTCGAAAACTGCGGCCGTGCATTCGTTACACACACACATATGCACACACACACACACACATTCTGACTTTTATATATATATATATGTATATATATATATATATATATATATATATATATATATATGTGTGTGTGTGTGTGTGTATGTGTGTGTGATTATGTGTGTGTGTACGAATATCGCCAATCCTACAAATATTATGAAAAAACTCACCCATTTGTAGGGACAGAAATATGCTTTCCTGAAATCTATTTTTTATAATCTTTAGGAACTCGTATACAAATGCTTTTGTCTATCTATCTATCTATCTATCTATCTATCTCTCTCTCTCTCTATATATATATATATATATATAAATATATATATATATATATATATATATATATATATAAATAGATATATAGATCTATCTATCTCTTTATATATATATATATATATATTTCTATCTATCTCTTTCTATATATACACACACACACATATATATATATATATATATATAGAGAGAGAGAGAGAGAGATAGATAGATAGATAGATAGATAGATAGAAATAAAATATAAGAATATGATGATAGATAGTGAGATAGGACTATGTTGAAATATATAGATAGATAAAGAACAACGTGAGATACGCAATGTGTGCAGAAAGTGATCGAAAGTCTCTTATGAAAATAGATATTAGAAATTAGATAGATAGATATGAATAGTGTAAAGTACATACACGGATATGAATTGAAACAAATAGAGATAGATTTAAGCATTATTAACATATAGTGATTTTCCAAGCTTTGCTTAGATATGGCACAAGGCCGAAAGTATGCGGCACTCAATGAGGATCGAACTCACTACTCAGTCGTAAATGTACTAGCGAGACAAGCTTGCTAATCATTACACCGCTTCGAGGTGCCCCAAAACAGATTAATATATATGTGTCTGTGTATGTGCGTGCGATTTTACGCACACATACGTATTTATATAGGCTTTATTAATATGTACGTTTAGTGTCATTAGAATTTGTATATGTGTTGCTATCATTGAAATATTTTTCATCTTCTTAAACAGTGAAAACAAAAATGAGCGAAAAGAAACAGGGATAACAGCATGCGCGTACCTACAAAATAATGATTATAAAAATACTAAATAATGTCGGCTTAAAAATATGACTTCCTATCTTTTCCTCCGTCTAAATTTGCCCGCTCCACACTTCAATTTGTTTTCTTCTATTTCTTTGTAAATTTTACTTTTGAAATTTCATAAGGTAAATTACACACACACACACACACATATATATATATATATATATATATATATATATATATATATATATATATATATATATATATAAATATATATATATATATATGTTTGTGTGTGTGTGTGTGTGTGTGTGGCCCGCCGATTGCATCAAGCATGAAACAGACTATATATATATATATATATATATATATATATATATATATATATATATATATATATATATATATATATATATATATATACATGGTGAAACAGAAATGCCTTCCACAAATACATCACAGAAATACCTCCCACATGAAGAGACATTAGTGTGTATATTGTGTTCCTCTTGTTGATCCCTGACAAATATGTGGAAGTTATTTGTTATTTCTGGGAGGTATGTGTGGGAGAAATTTCTGTCACCTTCTTACACACACAGACATACAGACACATAGACACGCACACACAAATACACACACACACACACATAAATATATATAATATATATATATATATATATATATACATATATATATATATATATATATATATATATATATATATATATATATATATATACATGAGTGTGTATGTAAAGAGAAACGTTAAATAGAATGATAGGTATCGGCAAATAAATAGAATGTTAGGTATCGGCAAATATCAGATAGATAGATAGATAGATATGGGATAAATTAAACAGCTTTCCAGCTAAATAACGAGTCAAGAGAAAATTATCTCTCTCTCTCTATATATATATATATAGAGAGAGAGAGTAAGAGAGAGAGGTAGATAGATAGATATGGGATAAATGAATAAGCTTGCCAGATAACTAACGAATCAAGAGAACATCATATATATATATATATATATATATATATATATATATATAGATATAGATATAGATAGATAGATATAGATAGATAGATAGATAGATAGACAGACAGACAATGTTCCTTTGTGTCTGTGCTGGCGAGCAGTGTAAAAGTTGTCATTTTAAAATCAAATATCCAAAATAACGAAACAAATGTCGTTAAAATTAATATTCCTAAACACAAAGTGCATGTCATCTCTAAAGTAGTTTTAAGCTTTTGAAATTCGAAATGCTTTGGCAGACGCTATTTTTAACCTGACATAGACAATGGGACGACTCAGCAAAATGGGTTTCATTTTTTTCCCCACGCTCTCATCATTGCAAATCTGATTTCTTTGTTGCTTGCTACAGCATAAGTTTTCAAAAGATTGTTCTTAACTTTGCTTACATTCATGTGTAAATTCCACTCTACTTTGCAGTCATACTTTAATTATATTTACTTTGTTATTGCATTGATATTTCCAGTTATGCCTACGACGTCTCTCTGTCAGTGTCTACATTAAATATGTTTAAATTAGCTGAAAGTTTTAGATATTTGTTTCCATTTGCTTTTGTCTCTTGGGTTGCGAAAATCATTGACAAAAGACTTTCCATCCAGCCACAGATATATCGTGACTAACATCAATAAACCTATTGTCAAAAATGTCTGTCATCTGCCTAATAAATCTGCCTGATAAGAATCTCTATCTACAGTATGACAGACTTTATTATGCTCACAAATATTCTGCCATATTTTTATTAAACAACCGGTGTTGATAGAATTTTTATATTATATTTGTTAATTACCCTATTTGCCGGCAGATAAGGCGCACTTTTAAAAAAAAATAAAACTATCTTTTAAATTCCCCTGCGTCTTATATGCCATATGTAGGTTTACAAATTTTACTATTTTTTTCTTGATTTTCCCTGCTGAAATTCGGTGCGACTTATACACCCGTGCGTCTTATATGCCGTCAAATACTGTGCATACTAAAAATACTGTAAATACTGATGAGAAAGACCAAGAAATTTTACACAATATGGTTAATTGAAAGTCCAAATATTCACCACAAGATGGTTTAATATATATCTTATGAATAATCAAGAGTGGTGTCCCCTTGTATTGTTACTCTCCTCTTTCAGAGAGATATTTCTGTTTACTGGAACTACAAAAGGACACTATACGCTAACCTTGTATTCTCAGTAGAATAAAACTTTCTTAAAGCCTAAACCTGCGTACTTTTGTCATTACAGTGTATAAAGAAAGAAAATCAGCACGCAGGGTTTTGAATGATGATTTGGAGGCTCCAAATGATGCAATTACAAACGCTTAAGTATCTGCGTGGTGTCATACAGAGGTCGGAATATGTGAGCCAGAGGTTCAAAAGTACACTGAAATAGGAAAAAAAAATCTTTCTTCGGCGGAACCAAGTCGTGGCCGGATATTTGGCCGACGGAAATTTGGCCGAAAAACATTTGCCCGAGAGACATTCGGCTAACGAACATTTGACCGAGAGGCATTTGGTCGACGGACATTTCACCGAATAATTACAAGTAAAAATCGTAAAATGCAATATTTAAGTATTTTAATTAGCAGTATTATAAGGTAGAATAGGACTAATAATTACCACTGAATTTCGATTAAATTACTTAATCTAAATTTAAAGTTAAAAGTTATCTTATTTCAATATTTGTTTGTTGAAATTAGTATTTTTTAAAATATTTGAGTGTATTTGTTTATGAAGTAGCTCCTAATTATTTAAATTCGTATTTAACAGTAAGATAAAAGCTAGTTCATCCTTTTAAGATAATGATCATTTAAAGCAATATTGAAAGATCTTTCTGATCTTAAGATCTTAAGATTTTTATTGTAGTAAAATGGGCTTTTTTTCAAAATACTTGTCTTACAGTAATATTTGAATTAAAATATAATATATACAGAATAGATATTTTAAAAAACCTCTCAAAAAAAAGAAAGAACAATTTTAAATTAATACAGTAAATAAATATAAATATATGTAATACATTACGATTAAGCGTGTGACATACATGTAAGTACGCAACTACATTTTCTGTTAAAGGTCCGTCGGCCAAATATCCGTCGGCCAAATGTCCGTCGGCCAAATGCTCCAGTAACGAACCAAGTATCCATTTATAAGAAAATTCCCTTAGAAACAGGGACAAATGTGATAAACTACAATGTAATGCTTAATCTCTTGGATGAAATTGAATGCTAGAAATTACCTCAAATTAATTCATACGTTTTCTTTGTTCTTGAGAAATTTATTTTTAATAGAATTCACCCTATGCAAGGCAGTAGAGTCACTGAGACACAAGGGGTTACTGGGCGTGGAATAGTTAAAAACAGGAACGTTACAATGGAAAGATTAAAAAAGAAGAATAATCAGGAGGGCAGCAGATAGCGATTGACATTGCATTTAATTTTTTGCAAATTAATGTGGACTGGAAAACATTGAAACGAAAGCGAGTTCCACAAGCGAAAACTGCGAGAAAATCAATTGTTAGGATAGAATTTGCGGTTACATCTAGTCAGCTCAAGTGTGAAATAATAAAACCTAGTCGCCAATCCAGTACTTTGTTTAAATTCAAAGGGATTAGGCACTAGAACGACGAGCTTATCCAAACAATTACCATGACAGTATTCATAGAAAAGGCAAAGAGAGGCAACATTACGCCAAGGACAAGAGTAACTGAAACTGAAACACAGATAATATTGCTTCATTGGATATTTTGGAAATCGTAGTGGGGTTCTTATGGCAGTGGGAATGTGATGAAAGCCATGATGCCAGCTTTGGAGCCATTACATTGCAGATTCTTCATTGGCTTTTCAAAGTGTTCTTGATAAATAGCTGGAACACTGACTCATATGTCGCAGAAATATTTTAAGCATGAAAAAATCGAATACTTATTAGATATGTAAGACTCTGGATAGAAAAAATGTCTATCACGACACAGGGAACCAACTTTCCTAGCAGCTGACCTAACCGTGTATTCAGTATAATCTTTCCAGTTCATGTCGACCGACAAAGTTAACCCAAGAAGGTACAACGAGTCAAAGTTAGTATCAGTCATGTTGATGGAAGGCAGAGTGAGTTCACTCAGATGAGAGATTCCACTCTTCGGGTTTCTTACGGGACTGATGAAAGCCGTGATGCCAACTTAGAAGCAATTACATTGCAGATTCTTCTTTGGATTTTATCCCGGATCCCTAAATATATAACTGAAGCACTACACCATACCGCACACCAATATTCAAAATATAGACGTATGTTTGAATTATAAATATGTACGATAGATTTTGGCGAGAAAAATTGTCTAACAAGGCACAGTTAACCAAACTTGCTAGCAATTGATTCAATATAATATGTGTACTTCATGACATGTTATATTGAACCAAATGCTAACTCGGCTGCTCGAGAAGTTGATTCACTGTATCATGCTAGACACAAGATAATGAATGTAGAGAATTTTAAGTCTCAGAATTTGCAAGATTCTTATTAAATAATTAACATGAGAATAATGATCATCAAAAAATTGATATAGCAACTGTGAAATTTTAGCGATAACAACATTTTGATTTTAATATTTTATGTTTAGTGTATTTATTTTCTATTGAATTAATTTCTAGAGAGTGGGTAGACATTCCATTAATTTGGTATCTTTGAAAGGAGATTATATTATTGTGTTTCATGTTAAATGGCATTCTCTTGAATAAATATATTCTCCAGATAAATGATAATGGTATAACTGCCTTTTTTTCCAGGAAAAATTCGATAGTCATAAGTCGAACACGTTTTTCAGGAAATTTACTCTAGTCCACTAACAGTTATTTTTCTTTCTGGTATCGATTAAAGTTTCCTTTCAAACGTTTTGTTTCTCGTAGTGTAGAAAGTGTGGACATCGGCGCTTACTTTAAACCAATATGATCAGCAACACATATATTCTGAATATGTTAACTATTAGAATAAAAATGATTTTTCATTCACTAACATTTGTTTCATTATTTTCCATATTTTAATTTTGGTTCAGAGTTGACAAGTAATTGTTCCTTTTCTATGTTTTTGTTTTGTTTTCACATTTAATTCATTTTTTATTTGTTTATTTCTTCCTTCACTTTCGTTTTTATTTACATCTTTTATAAATTCTGGTTTTATTCCACCTATTTCGTTTTCTGTCTATATTTCTGAGATGAGGTATTATGTATACGATGTACATTATTCAGACTATTGTCCTCATCTTTGTTGCCATATTTATCACAACATTTTGGCCGTTGTACCCTCCGGCCTTCTTCAGCTGAAGAAGGCCGGCGCATACAACGGCCAAAACGTTATGATAAATATGACAACAAAGATGAGGAAAATAGTCCGAATAATGTATATAGTGTCTTTTTCGTTTTGTTTTCACTTACGTTATACAGGGTGCTACAGAAATACATCCGACATACACCTTCCTGAAATACCTCCTAGATAATGGTAAGACATTGGTGGCAATTATGACTTTTTCGAGCTAATGTTTACATTTATGTGAAAGTTATATATAGTATGTACATGTGGGGGTATTCTGAGAGGTATACGTGGGAAGTACATGGGGAGGTATATGCGGGATGGAGATCTGGGAGGTAATTCTCCGAGGCATATGTGGGATGTATTTCTGGGAGGTATATGTTGGAGGCATTTCTGGGAAGTGTATGTGGGAAGTATTTCTGGAAGGTATATGTGAGGGTGGTACATCTGGGAAGAGAATTTGGGAAGTATTTATAGGAGGTATATGTGGAAAATATTTCTGGGGGGTATATGAGGGAGGAGTTTCTGGGAGGGGTATACGTGGGTTGGAATTCTGTGAGATATTTTGAGAGGTATATGTGGGAGGCATTTATAGAATGTATCTGTGGTAGGTATTTTTCTTAATTATTTCTAGGACATAAATATATTGATGGTATTTCTGGTAAGTATACGTTGGAGGTATTTCTGGAGGTTATGTCTAGGACGTATATGTGGGAGGTATTTCTGGGCGGTATACGTAGGTTGGAATTCTGTGAGTTATTTTGAGAGGTATATGTTGGAGGTATTTCAAGAATGTATCTGTGGTAGGTATTTTTCTTAATTATTTCTAGGACATAAATATATAGATTGTATTTCTGGGAAGTATATATGGGAGGTATTTCTGGGAGTTATTTCTAGGACGTATATGTGCAAGGTATTTCTGGGAGGTATACGTGGGTTGGAATTCTGTGAGATATGTTGAGAGGTATATGTGTGAGGTATTTCTAGAATGTATCTGTGGTAGGTATTTTTCGGAAATATTTCCAGGACATAAATATATAGATGGGATTTCTGGGAAGTATACGTGGGAGGTATTTCTGGGAGTTATTTCTAGAACGTATATATGGGAGGTATTTCTGGGAGGTAATTGGCGGATGTATTTCTGGGAGGTATATGTGGAACGCAATACTGGAAGGTTTTTGTCGGTTGTATATCTGGGATGTATATGTGGGAAGTACTTTATGGAGGTATTTATGGAGGTATATGTGGGTGGTACATCTGTCTAGGCTATTTCTGAGAGGTATATGTTGGATGTATTTCTGGAAGATATATGTGGGAAGTATATGTGGGAGGTATTTGTAGGACGGAGATGTTGGTGCTATTTCTGGGTTTTATATGCCTGATGTATTTCTGAAGGGTATATATATGATGTTTTTCTAGACGGTATATGTGGGTGGTATTTCTGCGAGGTATATTTCCGTTGTATTTCTGGGAGGTATATGTAGGAGGTATAAATGGCATTTATGTTAGGGAAGTATTTCTAAGACGTATCTATGGGCGGTATTTTTATTAGGTATATATCGGATGTACTTTTTGGGAGGTATATATTGGATATATTTGTCAATAACGGCAAACGCGTTCAGGAACTTTCATTACGGATAGAAGCTGCAACGAGGAACAATCGTTTATTTATTTCATTACGAGAATTTACAAATAGGAACGATCAATTAGCTTATCTTCATACCCTGCCTGGTGGCAAACGCTGCTGGTGGCGCTAGGGGGTGGCGTTCCCGCCATAGCCTCAGAAACCGTGAGATAACCCCCTGGTCGGCGGATGATGAAGGCAGGATATCGCACGTGCTAACACACGTTGTATGTTAAAAAAATATATATTTTTCGGAAGTGTATGCGGGATGTATATGTGGTAGGTATTTATGGGAGGTATTTATGGGATGTATTTGTGGGAGGTATTTCTACCGCACTCTGTACTATCTTTATCCTTTCTTTTTTTTTTCATTTATTCATTTCCTTTCCTTAATTTTCCTTCCTTTCTTTTTTCCCCTTCACTTAGACATTTTTCACTTGCATTTATCATTCTTCCTTTCTTTCTGTCTTCCTCATTCGATTACATCGAATATTTCTTTCTTCCTCTTTTATTTGTTTCTTGCTGTCTTTCTTACTGGATGTTATTGAATCTTTCTTCTTTCTTATTGGATTTCCTCGAATCTTTCTTTCTTTCTTTCTTTCCGTTTTATTTCACTTCTTTTACATTACCTTCTCTTTTTCCTTTAAAAGAATGTATTCCGTCTAAGAAATCATGAATTTTTAGACCGAATTCATTCTTTTAAATTTACTTGCTTTTTTACATCTATTTCATTCATTCATTCTTTCTTTCTTTCGTTTATATATTACGTTACCATATATCTTTCTCTTTCTGTCCTTCTATCTACATCATTTGTATTTTCTTTCATTCTTTCATTATGTTTTCTTCTTCGTGTTGTTCATTTTTATTGATACTTCCGTTTAAATTGTTCAAGTGTTGTGATTTTATTGTGAATCTAATGAAGGGTACAGTTTTTTTTTCATGATTTTCATGATCGTTTGAAGTCATTTTTTTTTTGCTGAAAAAATCTGTTGTATACATACAATGTTTTACATCTTTCTGAGTGGGTGCCATTGACTTCATTCACGGACGCGACAGACACCACCCAAAGTAAAAATCTAGATTTGATGAGATTATTTTGTTTGTTATCTGATCCACTCAACATCCTCATTGTAGAAAGATTTACTATAATTTCCTGCATTTTAAGTTGGTCATCAAACCCGAGATAAGATATTAAATCCGCTCCCTCCAACTGTTGTCTTCTAATTCCTGTTGTTTGACAATATCAATGAATGAATCAATCTGTAAACTGGTCATAAGGTTCCACACAACTTTGATCAATATTAAAGTTTATTAGTTTTTGAAATCAATTTTCATGTCAGTCAAATATGTGCCATGCGGGATACACGCGTATGCGAACATGTATATTTCGATACCTAACCGCATGATACATGATACATATTTTTCCCGCAGTAGTTTGCCATTTCTTTCCCAAGGGTATTAGCACGTAAGTGAATGTAATGGATTCGACTAGAAAGTCAGTCAGTCAGTTATGTGCCATGCGTTATACACGCTTAGGCGATCATGTATCTTTCGATACATGACTGACGAGGCAGAATTTTCCTTCAGTAGGTTGCCATCTCTTTCTGCGATAGACCAGTTGTAATTTAAGGCTATATAACCAGCTGGGTAGAGAAGATCAGGATTGCTACCTTTCTCGCGACCGTCATCAGGCAAAGGGTGGAGATTTCCACGTAGTATTAAAAATAATTTTTTTTTTCCCTTTATGTTTTTCGATGTTAAATATTCTCGATATGAAACATTCTCTTTTTTTGTGTTAGGGACCCAAATGTCTTTAAACAAAAACAGGATTCCAAATCAGTTTTCTGTAGTAAGCTTGCTAACGAGCTAGATCATAAGGTAAATAAGCGTTGTAAGGATTACCACATTACATAAAACTAGGCCTTGCAGGCAAATAATTGTAATAACTTCCAGAAGATTCATAATGGAAAACTTGTGTTATAGATGAAATTTTATTGCAAATGGAAAGCTGTGACCTCAGTTCTGATGTTTGTGGTCGCGTTTGCTTGAAAAAAAAACAGGGAAATTAAGTTATCTGATAAGTCATCGGACCAGAGCAGCAACCGAAACGCAGTAACATTAAGTACTGAAAATTCATCTGAAATCGCGAAAAAGGTTGCAAGTCAACTGGAAAGTGCTCAGAAAGACATGCACACTGTCATAAAAATAATCATATCGAAAGAAAATGTATATTACTCATATTCGCCAAATTTTCGTCATAGATTTTACAGGTTTGTCCACTATAAAATCCCATATGCGCTCAAAGTATAACTAGGTCTGTCGATGATGCCTTGTGTTGGTTATATTCGATTACGAAGTGTCAAACATTATTTATATCTATCTCTCTCTCTCTATCTATCTATCTATCTATCTATCTATATATATATATATATATATATATATATATATATATATATATATATATATATATATAGTTAGAGAGAGAGAGAGAGAGAGAGAGAGAGATTCACGGATTAGCGCTTTTCGGTGTCATTATTAAAGGAAGAGTGAAAATTAGCATGTTGATATATAATGTTTATACGGACATTATATTTATACCGATATTATATTCGACATTAGGACAATGTCTTAAAGCAACATCCTGATGATGCTAATGTCGACATTACTCGGAATAAATATGTATCAACATGCTAATTTCTCTCTTCCTTAAATGGTTACTGTTATGGTCCAGGTTAGGACCAAGGAAGAACAACACGAACACAAGAGTAGAAATGACGAAGATATATTACACGGAATAATAATACAAGATGTGGAAGGTGTTAGTATGAATGTCAGTCTGGTTTGGAGTGAACTACTATCGGCTCGACTCGATTCATCTCTCTCTCTCTCTCTTTAGAGGCGTAGTATGCATAGCGTTAGGAAGAGTTCATTCTGTAGTTACAGGTAAGGACCCATAACAATTACATAAAAATTTTGCGCATCATTAGGAAAAGATACACTTAAAAATAAGAAAAACTTGTCTAAATTATTCAATAAATCATATCTCAATGAAAACATTCTACCAAAATATATGCAATATTATATATATATATATATATATATATATATATATATATATATGCGTGTGTGTGTCTGTGTTTGTGTGCGTATTCTGTTTATACGTTGGTTTTATACATTAAACAGAAGATAAAGTAATTGCTTGACCCTACCCGTTCCATATATATATATATATATATATATATATATATATATATATATATATATATATATACAGTGTAACCCGGATATAAAATACCCGGATATAAGAGAAACCCGGATATAAGAGATATTTTCTCTGGTCCCAAATTAGTGCCTGTGTTAATAAAACAAAATTGAACAAACCCGGATATAAGAGAAACCGGATATAAGAGACTTCTTCTCCGGTCCCGACAACTCTCTTATATCCGGGTTACACTATATATATATATATATATATATATATATATATATATATATATATATATATATATATTGGAACTGGCTTAAATGCAACACGTGGAAGATTTCGAGGTCGAAATCCGGGTTGCGTGGTAGACTGGCATATTAGCCATTGCTTAAATATCTTAGCTGTATATATTCGACTTTGAATTTTTCCTTGAGCACTTTCTTTGTTGTTTAAACGCTTTAGGCGCGCCTATTTTCTGCCTTCGTTTAATATACATACATACATACATATATATATATATATATATATATATATATATATATATATATATATATATATTATTGAATATACATAATATCCAATGTATATTCACAGATATATATATTTAATAGCTCTGTTATATGACATTGAGCACGATATCTAAAGACCTGAGAAGGAAGTATATATATACGTGCAAGTATATCTGTATTAAGGTAGGTTGATTTTTCACTTTTTTTAAAATACCAAAAAGAATAATATACCGAAATTTGTGTATAGACCTATTAAGAAGTGATACAAACAATTAGATCTGACACTTCAACGGTTATTTGAGCATTTGGCATCAAAAGTCGTAGACAAAAGTGCACTGAAAATTCCACGATTTTGCAAGATTTGAACTAAATATTGATAAAAAAAACAAAAAAATTCACTATTTAAATCAGGGAATGTTGTTATTTTGTTTTATCAAAATTAAATAAAATGAAGAAATTATAAGTAAACTTCATGAATTTACGCAGTATTAGTTGAATACATTAACAAATTGATTTTTTCCTGTGTTGAATGAAAATACTACAAACGAACAAATATGGAAAAATAAAGAATAGTTTAATAGGGCTTAATATATATAGTCAAATAGCTCCATATAAGAGCCCTCGAACGAAATTGAAGGTCTCAATTTCTGACACAAAGCTTTTGCTATTATGTGCTGGTGTCTTGCTTCAAAGCCATACACATACTGGGAAGCTTCTCTTGTTAACTTGACTGCCCGTTCCACGCCTTGAGAATGTGAGGGCAAATCTGGTAAGTCGAACTTCGTACCATTTAATAATTATTCCCGAAGTTCATTTTCAGAAAATTCTTCTGTGAGAGGTGGTTCACAAACTCCACTTAATGACAGATCTATTAACTGTGTCCAGTGCATAGCTTTAAAATTGATTGTTGTGATTCTTTTTAATCTTTTCTTGGTTTGCTCCCCACTCTTGAAAGAATAATTAATTTGATTTATTTCTTAAAAAGTGCACTCTGTACTGCTTTAATATTTATGGTAATATTAGATAAAATCCTTAAAATGATTCCATAAATCGGCATAACTAATTTAGTCAGTTTTATATGAATAAATATTTACTAACCTAATGGCCAAAATTCTTTTTATAGCTTCTTCCCTCACTTCCAGTTCATCAGATTTGACCATTGAATATAAGATATTTTCAGGCAGTAAGGCGAAAGCATTGTATTGTAGATTTTTCAATGTTATCTGTTGGATTTCGTATGGTTGCTTCCTAATCCTTTGGATCATATTGAAAATATACATTTGCTGATTGTGGAACTTGTCATTTCTTTTATTTTCAAACCAGCAAATGGCATACACAATCACAATAAAATTTATTAAACTGTGGAGTTTGGTTGAAATATTTCATGGGTATGCACCATGAGTCCATAAACACATCAGACTGATGCCTAAAGTTAACAACCTTGCCTGGTTTAATGGACCAATTTTCCATGATGCAAATCTAGAGTCCACCTTACCTCTAGAAATACCCACTGTATATTCATAGTCTTTGGACACAACTAAGTGTATCTGTATTTTCAATTTTAAAAATAGAATCCAGAGTTCTGCCAATAGTTGAAAATGATATTTGGGTTAAATTATGGTAATCATTTGCATGTAATGTACCCAGTGGACCATTGAATGTATCAGGGTTTTTTGTGGTATCATCTACATGTTTAAAAAGAGCTCTAAACGGAAGTTTATTTTAAGTGCAAGGAGCAACCAATAGTGTGAAGATTTCTGTTAAGTTTTCTTTCTAGAGGTTCCGCAAATCCACCTTCACAGCCTGAATTGGCATTATTGTTTGTCAACAAGGATAGCCTTGATAGTGCTCACACTGTTGAAATCATGCAAAACATCAGCCACTTGCTCGGCAAGAACCACACCAGTTGCACCAATATTAGGAAGAACCCTATGTGGCAGATATTCACTTTCATATATCATCTTTGTGACAGTAAACTGGCGTTCCGCTTGTTGTTGTTTTTTTTTCAGTCTTCTCACCATTTTCCTCGACTATTTCCTTGTACATTAGTGTGTCTTTGTCAGTTCTCCCATCAACTCAAATACAAAAATTTTCCACCTTTTCATCATGCTGTTGATGGGCATTTCCTTTCACTTTAGCCGTTTCTCTGTCAATTTTACATTTATCTATATAAATATTGGGGATAAGAAGGCCCATAGCCCTTAAATCCAAGAGCAATGCATTGGCAAGGCCGGCTCAAATATTGGAAGATACATCACCCCTGATCAACGCAACAGCATACCATGAAATTTTGATAAAGCCCCATCAAAATTCCACGGCAGGCTAAGACCTTTGGGATCCTTTTTCCTGACATTTTTACTAAAATGTCTGACAAAGAAAATATATGCATTATCAGAAATTGCACAAAAGTAAATTTTTCAGAATAAATTGGAAAATAAAGTTTGAAATGCATTACTAAATTAAAAGTAATGTTTATTTACAGAAAAGTAGAGTTAGTTCCGGGATTAGCTTGTAAACAGGCTTTTTAATAAAACACTAATTTTCAAAATATAAACAAATTACAATAATTATTAAAGTTCTATTTTTTTAAATAGTTAAGTATATTTTGATGAAAACTGAAATAGATATCTGTGCTAGTTAAAATCGTAAACAGTAAACAAAAATAAAACAAACTTGTAAGAGGAGGTAATTACTACCGGTAAATACCGAAAAAATATCCAGTAAAAAAGACGCCGGTCATAAGTAGTTATTTGTATTCTAAACTAAATATTTTAGTGTGTTTTATCTTTTTATTTTTTAGTAATTTCATGTAATTTATTAAGAGAATAGATAATAAACTCAAAAATATCCATTATTAAGCGTTACTTTCTACTTTTCTTTTCGATAAGACTCGGTTTTAATTTAACATACACATGTTTCCGGTGACACCGATATGATGGTAAAAATCGCAATTTATTTTGTCTTTAAGTTCGATTCCTCAAATAAATACGAAGTTTTGAAGAAAAACATTTTTTGTGGTAGTTTTTGACCTTATTTTGCAACTATATATATATGCCGGGTGTCCATAAAGTTCGTGTGCACTTTAAAAAAAATTTAACTTTATTTGTATTTGCGATAGAAATAATCTGTAAAAAATGTTATAAATTTAATGTACCTAGTTTTAAGTATAGGTAAAATAACTAATGTCATTTCAGGCATTACTGTGAATCAATTGGCAAATGTTTTCCGTGAAATGCAAATTCGTATTACCCTTTGTATTGCTAATGATGGAGGACATGTGGAAACTTAAATAAAATTTCAATAAAACCTTAAAAAACATTGTTTTACATCTTTCTAATCCTTTTTACAAATTATTTCTATCGCAAATACAAATAAAGTTATAAATATTTTAAGGTGCACACGAACTTTATGGACACCCTGTATATGCACGAATATTTAACTGATGTAAGTTGAGAATATATTTCAAGAAATGTTTGTAATTTCGGGAAAGACCTACAAAATTTTCTAAAATAATTTGACGAAGTTTTTATATTTGGAGAGACACGGAAAAAAGCTGCTTATTTTACCAGATGAATCTGCCGGAAATCCCGTGCTTTGTTAATCTTGTGGCACGACCTATGATTTGAACGGAAACAGAATGTAAGTAGAAAATATCTGATCGCAGTTTCCAAAAGCTGGTATATTATGCTGCAAAACGTTTTCTCGCATTTTTCGTATTTCTTCTCAGTTTTTTTTCTAATTGTCTCCGAAAACCAAGCTATCATGAGCTACCCAAGGTAGAGAATTACTAACTGAATTTGCTGCACGTAATAACATGTGACAAACACTGTAATTTAATAGAATATTATAGGAAAAGTAATGGTTTACCATAAGCGTTAAGCAGTTAAAATTGTAGTTTTTTATCATTTCATCGCAAGCTCAGCTATAATCCTAGTCAAATGAGAAGACTCTTGGAGAAGAAATCAGAAACACAATCCGAAAAAAGAGACAACGTTCCCATTGGCATCGCATGGATGGTATTTACTGTGATGTTTAGAATTGGTGGAAGTAAGGAATGGAGCTCTTCAGAACATCTTTCATGGGAATAGCGATAGTGTATTGAGAATCCTCGGAAGATTCCTTTGTGGGAAAAGGATAGCAAAGTGGAAAATAATTAATCAATTACAATGCATCCAAGACTTTTCTGAACACTGTATTCAATTACGGATCGACCAATTTCATTAAAATATTTTTATCTTGTCAGTGTGAATTAATATTAATTTGCTACAAAGCAATGCATTTTACTGAAAGTTTCCAATAAATCTTGTAAGTAATGACATTCAGTGCACGCAAAGAAAATGAAAGAATCTTCTTGCGTGTTTGAGAATAGCATTGTGTTATTACAGATTCAGTTGAGTTATTTGCAGACAAAAATATGTAAGTTTTCTGCGCATGCGTTATTTTGCTCATGCGTACATGCGTTATGATAACATACCGTGGACCATTTTATAATTGCGTGCAAGTGAATTTATGTAATAACTCGCTTAAAGTAACAATAATTACATTTTACTTTTTTTTTCTTTTTTTTTTGGGCAATTATGTTAATTTTACTTTTTCACTGCAAGAAAAAGATCTCCCTGATGGCAAGTAGAATTTTTATCTTGGAATCTAAAATCTATTTGTTTACTTAATTCTCAACAATAATCAAAATAAGTTTCTATAAATATACATCAAATCAAGTACGACATATTATTCATGAATGCGAAAATTTAAAACACTCGCATGCAATTGTATGACAACAATACATGCGTGTAATTCTCTCTCTCCCTCTCTCCACACACACACACACACACACACACACACACACACACATATATATATATATATATATATATATATATATATATATATATATATATATATATATATATACATATATATAATATATATAGGTAAAAATCCGTGGGTAAGTAATCCAAGTGAATCCTAAAAATATAGAATATTAGAACTTATACACAAAAGAGAGATCAGTATATCTATTTCTTCAGTTATGTGCCATGCGTGATACATGCTTAGGCGATCTTGTCTTTTTCGATACATGACTGACAAGGCAATTCTTTTACGCAGTAGGTTGCCATTTCTTTCTCCGGCATACCAGTTGCATCAAAGACTATACAACCTGATGTGTCCTGCTATTTTACCCATAGATAGAGGGAGAAGAGTATTCATACCTTTCCCAAAGGGATAAGCACATAAGTGAATGTAATGGAGTTGAATGGAATTCGAATTATTTATTACAGTGCATATAAATGAAATTCAATTGTCCCACATTTAGATGGCCACTTCCCTCCTAGAAAAAGTTATCGCCTCGAGATATTCCCTGGAGTTTGTCAATACCAAAATTTTGATAAAAAATTAATTGTAATGCTTTTTTGAAACATTGAAAATAAAAAAGTGAATGAAAGAAAGAAGAAAAAGCAACAAATAAAGGAAAAGGCATTTAAGAGAGAGAGAGAGAGAGAGAGAGAGGGGAAATAAATGCCAAAGTAGTGAGGGGGTTACAAGAAATGGGGAGGAACAGGATGGTGAGATTCAAGTTTAGACAGATGTTGAAAGCGGCTGAAAATTAACAATGACTTATATTTAAAATGTTAACTATTGTTCAAATAAGAAAAATACATAACAAAAAAGACAATCGTTAAGATTTGGAAAGAGTAAAAAGTCTTTCCTAACTTTCAAATTTGTAATTTTTTTCTAATTTCAGAAGTACTTATATCATCGATAATAAATAGATCATTTATAAACAGACACAATTCACTGGCCGTGTTGCGAAATTAAGAATATGTCGATTTTCATTAGTTTTTTTTAATCATTTACAATAGCATTTACGCACCACTTAATATAGTAGCACAACAATGAATATTCCTCTCTCTCTCTCTCTCGCTCTCTCTCTCTCTCTCACACACACACACACATATGTACATAGACACCCACATACAGA
Source organism: Acanthosepion esculentum (assembly GCA_964036315.1). Taxonomy (NCBI): domain Eukaryota; kingdom Metazoa; phylum Mollusca; class Cephalopoda; order Sepiida; family Sepiidae; genus Acanthosepion; species Acanthosepion esculentum. The sequence continues at coordinate 6,812,050 of OZ038505.1, forward strand.
CATATGTGTGTATACATACATATATACGGTAGGAATTAGGAGGATTTGAGATAATCATAATTAAATAAATCATCGAGTCTAGAAGAAACCTCAACAAAATGCAGAAAGCACTAGAGGGCCATTTCGTCCTATATTTGGGACGCATCAGCAGTGTGTATCCACTACTGGGTTTTAATTCCATTACTGGATGCGCAATGCTGATGAGTCCTAAATGTAGGGTGAAACGGCCGTTCGGGGGGGGCATTCTGCATTCTGTTGAGGTTTCTTCTAGACTCGATGAATTATATACATATATATATATATATGTATATATATATATATATATATATATATATATATATATATATATATATATATATATATATATATATATATATATATATTTACATATTTATATAGTCTGAAGTACTGAAATGTTATCCTTATCCACATTATTTATATTCGGACTATTCCCCTCATCTTTCTTGTCTTTAGCGTAACAGCAAACATGCCCTCCGGCCTTCATCAGGTTTATATCGATCTGATAACATACAGGGATTTCTGAACCGAACACTTTATTCAATCTACTAAGGAGACTGTTCTTATCCGTTTGTTTAACATCCATGCCAATTTTCTTTTCTTTTTTCCGAACTCTTCAGTGTAGCACATTGGGTCTGTACCGATCCGACAAGTTCGGTTTGAATTTCTGGGATGAGGAGTTATTATTTACAGTTTTATATTCAGACTAGTGTCCTCATAAACAACTGTAGCAACAACACTTATACACGTAGCAACAGCAGTCATGTATGACAGGCAGCATTGCAGCAACCATAACACTGATCTATCAGGAAGGTTAGATTTAAGACTCCAATTTTGCCATAGAGAATTCTTACGTGACTATATAATAGTGGCTTAAAGTGTTGTTTATTAACAGAATAGATAATAAACTCAAAAATATCCATTATTAAGCGTTATTTTCTTCTTTTTTTTTCGGTAAGACACGGTTTTAATTTAACATACACATGTTTCCGGTGACACCGATATGATGGTAAAAATCGCAATTTATTTTGTCTTTAAGTTCGATTCCTCAAATAAATACGAAGTTTTGAAGAAAAACATTTTTTGTGTTAGTTTTTGACGTTATTTTGCAACTTTCGGCGAGTTATTCTTTTTAAAGTTCCAAAATCGACCTACCCTAATGTGTGTATACGTATGATTTTCATCACACCCATATATATATATATATATATATATATATATATATATATATATATATGTATGTATGTATATATGTATGTATGTATATATGTATGTATGTATATATATATATATATATATATATATATATATATATATATATATATATATATATATATATATGCAGGGTGTCCATAAAGTTCGTGTGCACTTCAAAAAATGAAGATGAAAATCGCGGTGGGTGCATAACGGCTGAAATGTTCTGATAGTAACAACAAAAATGAAGATAATATAAAAACTGCAATAGATTATAATAAAAATAGTGCAACTGATTATAATATAAATTGTGCAATAGTATATAATATAAATAGTGCACTAGAGTATATTATGAATAGTGCTATGCAGTATAATATAAATAGTGCAAAAGAGTATAATATAAATAGTGTAAATAAAAGGGAGAGAACTGGGGATGGTAAAAGGACAAAGCAGCTTATGTAAAAGTTTTGCTTCTTTTTCCACCGGATTTTAAACCCTAAGTTCCAGTTTTTGCACGTTAACACGTTAGTGAATTCTGCGTTAACTTGTCTTTCATGCCAACACAGGTCCTTGGATTAGACACTTTTTATTATTCCCGTCTTTATAGCAATGCGATATGCGAGCCAAATTTGTAAGGGCAGTTTTCTTTCTTGTCTCTCGTCGACGAATGGTAGAATCCTTGATTGATGGATGCCCCTACTGAAGGCCGTAGGTCAGTCTTTTTCATGCTTCCATTTCCTAAGATATCGAATTTTTAATGATAAGTGAAAAGTGTAGATATTTCCCGTTATCGGTTTGTCTACAAAAGTCTCTGTTCTTGAAAGGAAACGACATTGCCTTTGGCTTTGGTAGCTTTCGTCTCCTTTTATTTATTGTAATAGTCGATTCTGCTTGCAGCAGTCAGTTATTTCTCTTCATTCTTTCATTTCCTGTATTCCTCACATAGCCAAGAAAATAATTAATATAAGCACTTTCTTCTTCTTCTTCTTCTTCTTCTTCTTCTTCTTCTTCTTCTTCTTCTTCTTCTTCTTCTTCTTCTTCTTCTTCTTCTTCTGTTTAGAACACGTTCTCTTCTATTTGGATGCAGTTTCTCACGCCTTTTGATGCACTTTCCAGCCTGGTTCTCATTTCTTCTTTTTCTTTTGTTTTCTTTCTCTTTTTTTCTTTCTTTTTATCTTTTTCTTCTTCCTTCATCT
>OZ038505.1:6819457-6821957 GCA_964036315.1 Acanthosepion esculentum
TGCTAGTACATTTGGGAAAGTTGTGAATCCTCTTCTTCTTCCTCCAACTATGGGTAAATAGCAGGACAGACTGGGTTCTATAGTCTTGGATGGCAACTGGTCTGGTAGAAGGGTAACTCTGAATTCAAAACCCGTGGAGGATCGTTTGGGGACCTTGTGGCACTCAGTGCACCAGGTCTCTGTATTCGTCCCTTCAAAAAGTGTGGATGGTTCTGCACGAAACCTTCACCACTGTAATCAAATCTCATATGTCGGAGTCGGGCTATCAGTTTCTTGGAACTGATCTGCTTGAGCCTCATACGTCGAATTCGACGTGAGAGTCGGTGATATATATATATATATATATATATATATATATATATATATATATATATATATATATATATATATATATATTACATGAATCATTCATACAAAAAGCAGATAGTGAAGTTAATGATATAAATGGCAAGAATCACTCTCGCAAACAATTTTTAATAAAATACATTAACCTCGAACCCGTTGATGAATGTTATGATCCCTGTTTATAAATTCCAGTTGTATATGGTCTTTTTTACTACAAGCTTTCGATTGTTCATACAATCATCGTCAGGTATAGAAATAGATACGTCTTTTTTTTATATCCAGGTAATAACAGGACAACCAAAGTTAAGATGTACTCCGAAATAGTTTTTTTTTTAAATGTGCTATTTTTAACTATGAAAAATTTTTTGTGAGAGTGATTCTTGCAATTTATATAATTAACTTCACTATCTGCTTTTTGTATGAATGATTCATGTAATGTCAATTGAACTACCCCACATACTTGATATATATATAAACAATATGAATGGTTTCGCGGTTGTATCCTTTCACAAAACAAATAAACAGCACAGAAGACAACAAGGAGCTGATGAAGTTACGAAGTTGGCAAAAAAATTAATAATACCTTATAAATGATAAAATTACTAATGGTATAAAGCCAGAGAATTTTTTTACCGTTCTTGCTCGAGATGTGTTTGAATGGTACAGGTCATTATCAAGAAAGTTTTATCTTTTTCTTTTATAAGCTGTCTTCATAATTTATTGTCTTTTGTAGCTCTTACTGAATGTTGACTTTTTGCTACCTTTGCTTTACATTTTCCTCAAGATAGTTGTGTAGATTATGCGCAGTTTTCCTCTGTCTCTTCGGTCTCCGTTTTAATGGTCCCCGATTCCAGGTTTATCGCATTTTAGGAAACACTTCCGTCTCACATGGAACATAACGAACTGAGTTTTTAAAATTTTTGCTAAACGAAATTAGATAAATAATAGAACAACTCACTCACCGAATCCATTCTCAACCAACCTTTTTAGGAAACTTTATATTTAACAAGTTTTATATATACACGGTGTGATGTATAAATTGTCGTGGAAAGGGCGCAAAAATGAAAATAACGCTAACATCTCATTTTAACAGATCTGTTTACCAAAATGACACAGAAATATCTTGAAATACTAAAGAGTACATTTATTCAATAAAATCGCAATTGGATTCAGTCAGGGCCTCAGGACGACTTCGTAATATCCTGCATCTCTTCTGGGATGTCTTTTTATTCATGTCAATGAATGCTGCCATAATCCTTGCCATCAGTTCATCTTTTGTGTGACAAGGAGATTTGTTGGTCTCTCGCTCAACTGGGTCCCCAAACATAATAATCAACGGGGTTGGAGTCGGGTAAGAAAATGGTGATGCGGTCACAGAATTTGCTTGACAACCATGACTGTGTGCACCTGCGTCCGTGGTATGGTGTAGAGTCCTGTTGCCAGACATAGTCACTGCCAGCAACCACCCTCTTGAGCCAAGATAGCACGACTTCCTCAAAATTTGCGCAAAATTAAAAATATAAAATGGCGACAATCTACCGATCGCCCCGATTATATAGAAAATTAACAACAAAAAACTGAAATGTTTTATGGACTTTATTGACTTTTGTTAATTTTAAAGATAATTTCATTATAATCATCAAACTAAAAGCAAAAGAGGTTGCTGGACATTCGAGAAATCTTACTAAAGAAAATGTGCCTCGAATACGAGCAGGCGAATACAGGTAATATTCACTGTTCTGTGAATAAAATTGGGGAGTTTATTTCAAATACGAAGTCTCCACTATAACTACGAGAGAAGTACATTATATATATATATATATATATATATATATATATATATATATATATATATATATATATATATACAGGCACGCGCACACACATATATATATATGCGCACACACACATGCACACACACATACATATATATATATATATATATATACACATATACATACACATATACACACATACATGCATTTAAACACATATACACACATGCATATGTCCACACATACATGTATATATATACACGCAAACACATGTATGCGCAAACATATATACACGTTATACACATATATATACGCAAACATATATACACGTTATACACATATATATACGCAGACATATATATACACGTATACACACACAT
>OZ038505.1:6824457-6841957 GCA_964036315.1 Acanthosepion esculentum
CACCCTCTGGTACACAAATGCATATCCCCCTCACTTTCTATGGCGTGTATTTTGGATGAAAAAAAAATCTCTGTTGGACTTATGTTGCAAATTACCTCTAGTCTCTCGCCTCGAACCCTAACGCCTCCGGCCAGCCAGACCCCATTCCGACGTCCTTCAACCAGCCTTAGTCCAACGACAAAATAAAGACAGACCCTACCCACAGTTAAGTATAGATGATCGTCACCTCAACCCGCTGTAAATGTCCTTCAATCACAGTGGCCCCGAGGCAAGAAACTTATAAGTGGAGCAGTTGACGCCACAGATAAAACTCACTATTTCAGTATTTCTAATTGCGTAGCATTTGTTCTTCCCGTCCTGACAACTTTTTTTACTCGTACTTCGTCTTCAGAATTGCTCCAGGCTAAACGATACGAAAGACTTAATACGAGGTATGATTAAATTTAAAAAAAAAAAAGAAAAACAATGTTGAATGTAAATATATAATATAGAATCCCCTTGCCCACTTTTTCTTACAATTATTTTCCACTTCATGTGCTCAATCAATCAATTTATTTAACCTCTTTGCTACACAAATTCGCCACATGTTAAATTTGCTAAAAATCATGAAAAAAAAAAAACAACACGTATAGCTAAGCCTCACATTTTATAGGGCAGTTTTGTCTGTACAGCTGTCTCTTAAAAGAAATATATGACAAAACAACAAAAAAAAGCGTGGGTAATGTCCTCCTCACCCACCACTGTATCTTAAAAGTCGGGCCCTTAAAAAAAAAAATCGTAGGGAGGAGAATTATCTTCTTTCTCGGCAAAATAGAAAAAAAAAAAAAAAAAAAAAAACTCTTTTCATTCTTTCATAAAAGTTTGGCGTCACGTGCAGTAGACATTTTCGACTAAGGGGAAATAATGGATGGAAATAGTATGACGGGTTTGTTTGTATGGCAAGTGAGTGATTCCAGTTTGGACTTTACATCGAAGTGGAGTAGAATTAAATTAATGTCTCACCGTTTAAGTACTCACTACTCTTGGCAAAATAAATTAAAACAAAATGATGATGCCCTTCCTTCAACCGTTTCAGGCAGGCGCAGCGCTGAAGGCCAAAGTGAAAAAACAACAAAAAAAAAATGAATTTAAGTCTAGGATTTAAAAGCAGGACGATATGTCGCGTCTTTGTGTCTCAAAAGAAAGTAAATAATGCTGGAAGAGCGGTATTAAGGGACATTTTTTTTTTCCTCTACATTATCTTCCACAATTTTTTTGGGTTCATTTCTTTTCTTTTTTCAATGTTTTATTCCAAAGTTCATTTTATTATGATCAGTGCTTATTTTTCATTTTTTCGACCCGCTTAACCTACAGTGTAACCCGGATATAAGAGAGTTGTCGCGACCGGATATGAAATCTCTTATATCCGGGTTTATCTTATATCCGGGTTTGGTCTATTTTGTTTAGGTAAGTATGGCTCTAATTTTGGACCAGATAAAATCTCTCTTATATCCGGGTTTCTCTTATATACGGGTTTCTCTTATATCCGGCTTACAATGTATATTGTTCCATCTTGATTGGTTCTTTTATTTTTAATCATTTCACCCCCCGAGCAAGGCGGGATTGACACTAGTACGCAGGGGGTTACAGGGAGTGAAAGTGAGATAAAATTCTGAACATAGGAAGGTTTGAGAAAAGGACAAATGATGAACGGGATTCATGTCAACAGAAGATGCGATTGACGTTGAATTTAGATCTTTGAAGATTGTAGTTATCGCGGAATCAAGTAAACGTAAAAGGTTGTTCCACATTCGGGAAGTTGCCAGAAAAGGAATTGGTGGAGTATAAGTGGCGTTTGCATTTAACTACTTCAAAAGTAAGAGAGTGGAACCTAGATGCACAATCTAGTAACACGCTTAAATCCGTGCAGTCGTGACATCAGGGGAAAAAATCGTCAGAGCAGTTGCCATGAATATATTTGTAGAGAAGCCAAGTCAAGTCGGTGAGAAATCGAGATGCCAAGTCAGAATTGACTAAGATTACAGATCCTCCTTTAGATTTTGTCAAGAACCACGAGATAAACAGCAGGAGCACCTGACTAGATATGGCCGCAGTATTCGATACAAAGGCGAATTTTTAGATTTGTAAATGTGCAAGATGGACGCTGACGAGAAAATTTTTTTGTAACGTGCCAGAAAATATTTTTTCGCGTTTCTGTCTCTCTATTTATTTGTTTCTTCTTTTTTTCTCCATTTTTTACCTTTTCATTCGCTCTATCTCTCTCTCTCTCAGTTCCCTACTCTTCTATATGCCGTGATAAGAAGTAGTGGAGAGAAATGACTTGTCTCTGCACGAACCCCTTTCACTAGTAACTCATAGTAGCGTTGTTCTTTTCTCAAATCACCTGCATCCCATGACTCAATATCAGACAGTTTGACTTCTCCTGTCCATTTTGCAGTTGATATATCTGGTGAGTATCAAATTCTTATAATTCTCTTTCCCCATTACGTGTTCAAGAAATTTCATCTGTCACTTTCTGATTCTGTGTATGAATAAGTTTTTCCTTTACTTTCAATTTTATTTCTTCATTGCTTACAAGCTCCATGCATGGAGTCCGCATTATCCAGCTGTAAACCAGATTTATGTATCCTCCAGTTTTCTCTTCCTCCCTGGGAGGATAGTTAATCATTAATTACCATATATGGTATTAATGCTATATACTCGGGAAGGCGCCGTGCCTTGAGCGCCTGTTGAGACTTGAACTCAACTTAAACCTCAAATGGAACTCATACATACGATACATTGTGAAAGATGCAGGAAAAATGGCGGATTCTCTGTAACGCTCCAGTATCTGATTACTCCTGCTATCTTCATCCACCACGAGTCAGACCAGAACAAAAATGGATTATTTTTGCCATATGTCGACAGGGGTTCACTTCTAGGCTCTTTTCAGACGACCTACATTCTTTATATCCAAACAACTCTAACATTCCCGCTTAAAATCCTTCATGCTACGCACCTTGTAGCGAACCATTCCTATTCTCTTCATATTCCATTGGTGAGATGTAAGTTCCACTCGAGCAGATTCTTCACACGAACAGCTTCTTTGTGAAACGAACTCCCAATTGGACGCTTCCCCCGATCACTACGATTATAACATGTTTAAGTCTAGATTTAACCGTTAAGTCCCCGCCACATAGTGATTTTTCCAAGCGTAGCTTAGATGTGGTACAAGGCCGAAAGTAGGGGGCGCCCAGTGAGGATAGAACTCACTATTCAGTCGTATTTATCCTAGCGAGACAAGCTTGCTAACAATTACACCGCCTCGAGGTGCCCAGCGATTTTCCAAGCGTAGCTTAGATGTGGCCCAACGCAGAAAGTATGGGACACCCAGTGAGGATCGAACAAACTACTCAATCGTAATTGTTCTAGCGAGACAAGATCGCTAACCATTACACCACCCCGAGGTGCCCACTCGCCGCCACATATCCACATGAACTGTGCCTCTTCCTGTATAACCTTTACTTCGAGTTGATTATCAGGCCTAGTACAGCCACGTTGAAACACCGGACCCCTATCCTAGTCAGTACTTAGATGGGTGACCGCTTGGAACGGCAGGTGCGGTAAGCTTGGTAGTGTAATTGATAATAGCTCGTAATTTTTAATCGGAGAGCCGAGTTCAAATTCCAGTTGGGGTTGTTATATTCACTTACGTGCAAATATCCTTGGGGAAGGTAGGATTCCACCTATCCCCCCCAGAAGTGTGTAAATTTGTAATACTGGTGCCACTAGAACCATTTTAATTCCAACAAATAAATGATTAAAATACAATTGCCTAAAAATATTTATATTTTGGCTTTACATAACGTACAGAGGTTGATATACCTCTAAACAAAAAACATAAAAAAATCAACAGCCATATCTTGGGTGAACATTATTTTCTTTATTTTAAATCAGTATATTTTTCTCTATTTCGATCAAAATTTTTCTGTTCCTTAATACTTTATTTAGCTTTAGGAAAGCATCTTTTACTATTCAAATGTGAATTCGAATTTTGGTTTCGAATGTTCTTCTTCTGTTGAAAGACTTTCCAGATATTTAAACTTCTGTAAATCGTATTTGGAATTCTTGGAATCTTAGTTTGCTAAAGTATTTTCCGGATTTTATCCGTAAACTCTCTGAAAACAAATATCGAAAGCGTCGTAAGATATGTATGTGTCTTCTCACCAGACTTATTCATCCAATAAGCAATAATGAGAAATTTGGAAGACCTACCAGGATTTATTTGTCTTGGGTGTGACGATAAAATACATCCGACAGCAAGGCCACTGATCCGGAGATCGGCGGTTTTGAGGAGCGTGGAACCACCTCTTAATTTTATTGTTCCCAGGTCAACCATGACCCGGGGTGGTAGCAACTGTTAGGGTCCCAGCTATGGACCAATAGTGAACTTCCAAACAAACACAAAAACCTATGAAGGTATAAAAAATATATTTTCATGGAAAAAATACCAGCAGTACATTTTTATATAAAATTTGACTGGCAACAATAACTATTTATAGAATAATTATCATCGAATTTTTTTGTTGTTGAATTAATGCTATTGTTCAAAATATTTATATTGTGGCATTAAATAACCCATAGGGGATCATATATCCCGCCAAACAAAATCAGCCATCTATGCAGGATTCATTATTGGCAGAACCAACTTTAACAATATTAGATATATAGATGACACAATGTTGGTCGCAGAAACGAAAAGGAAATTACAGTAACTCCTAGAGAATGTAGTAAAGGAAAGAGAGAAGAAAGGACTAAATATTAATTGTAAGAAGACAAAATAAATGGTTGTCAGAAATGGGATTATCCCACCATACGAATTACACATCGAAGATACTGAAATCCAGCAAGTACAAAAAAATAAATATTTGGGAAATGTTTTAAACAGAGAAAGGGAAATGCGACAGTTAAATCCAAAGGCGCATTGGAATAGAGAAAGATGCTTTCCGGAAGCTAAGCAACGTATTAAGAAAAAGAAAAATTTGCTTAGAGACAAAAAAAAAAGATTTATATTTGGTTAGAATATGTCGAATAATCGTTAATTGTATTTTAATCTAATGTGTAAGCACATAATGCATTTTATTCATTTACTTGTTTATTATTAGTAGAAATTAAATAATCGAAATTAATACTCGTCTAGTATTTTTTTTTAAATACCTTAAATTATGCTCCACCCTGGGTAGTAAAAGGTTAGACTAAATTATAGACTAATCTTATCACCTCCTCAGATTTTTAAGCACCACGCCGACTATTACCAACAACCTCGCTTATTAGATTTGGTAAAAAAGTTCAGACATCCTCGTTTTCTTAAAAAATAATAATAAACGATTTTAACAATTACAGTCTAACGAGTATTATGATAACAAGCCTCTTATAAGATATTAGGATCGTAATGACAGCACGTGAATTATAATAAAGTGATTATATTCTGGTTGTGAATTGTGCTTCTGTTTACCCTACCAGTCTGTACTAGTATTTGCAAGTGATTTGAATTCAGAGATGTGCTTCTAATAAACTGGCTGCAATCCAAAACAAGGTGGCAAAGTTTTTCTTGCTGTTTAACCCATAACTGTAGAAACATGGGCGAGTGATGTGAACAAAACAGCATCGAAGAGAATTTGAAGAAGCAAGTCTGAGCCCAACATTTACGCAGATAACCGTCACGGTACCCGCATAACCTATATTAAACTTCAAGTATCAGATATTATATTTAGGTAGGGACCACCCGAAAAAGGCGATACCCAATTTTTAAAATGAATGATTTATAAGTCAAAAATATTTCTTGAAGCTTTTATATTAGTTTTCATTTCAAGCTAATAGATTAAATTTAATAATTCCAATAAGCAAAAACTAATTTAATTTGCTGAAATACTTGCTTAGCTCCTTGGGGGGGGGCGTTTTTCAACGTAATGTATTTCTCTTTATTAAAATTGTTGTATAGGAAGAAAATGAATAACTACCGACACTAAGGTTCGACTTATGAATATATGTGTTCTGCCAAGTGTATTAAGTTTATATACAATAAATCTTGATTATTGAGTGGAAACTATCCAGTCGAATGAGTGTGAATTATTGTGCGTCGATGATTTGGGTTTTGATTTAGGATTTACCGCTACTAATCACTGATATGGTTGACTTCTGATTCTTTGTTCGTAAGTAGTTTTTTTGCGGTTGTAATTAAATACTGTTTCAATTTAACATTGAAGCCTTGAGTTATACTTAACTATTAAGGGACACCTTACGACACTAAAAATAGCTTCCAAAAATAAAATATACATGTTTGAGACATTATTTGAGGAATATAAGCTGACTTACAGTATAATTAATCTGATTTGAATCAAATATTATTTACGTTGTGTAAAAATATCACAGAAATGCATTTTTAACCTGACAGTAGATGTTGACAGCTTGATTACAGGTCTAATTTTGTTCTACGGTGACATTATCTGTAAAACATAATTTGAGAAAATGACGTTACTGTCATTTTTTAAAATAATCTTTATGTACTTTGCAAGCTTTAAAATTTAGGAAAATATTCTCCGTATTCTAATGTTTTATTGAATTTTTAAATTTTCTCTGATAATACTGTGTATGGTCAACCGTACTTACAAATCGCACATTTATGCGCATATAAAAATAATTTTAAAATTATTAGTGTTTGATGATTTGTATTAAGCTTTTCCATTTATGATTAGTAAATGTAGTTTCCTCTCAATAATAATATCATCTAAAAGGCTGAAATTAATACATAATCTTAAAAGATTCTAAAATTAATATTTTTTAATTAATTTAAAAAAAAAATAAATTCTTGTAAAAATCCATTATTCATGTAAAATTTAAAAAAAAATTGGATCCTTAATATATCTCAATTTTAAAAAAGAAATTAAGAGCTTTTTGAATTAAATAAATTTAATTTTATCCCATTTTTTTATTTTACAATTCAGAGCAGATTTTCCGTAAATGACGGCAGCACACTGACGATTTATATTCTTCAAAGTGTCCTGCTACTAACTAATATAAATATAGAGAGGCTGAAATTTTAATTTCTCAATTTCATAAAATTAAGAAAGTGGTGGTAAAAATGTAATTAGTCATTCTAAAAAAAATTCTAAATACTTTAGTTCATTTAGGAATAAGTCGTGAAAATTTAATTAAAGTTTGACAATTATTCGATTATTGAAATAATTTTCAAAACAAAGTTTTAACGCAAAAAAAACTGTATTAATGTTGTGTCCAACTGCTGACACAAAAAAAGAGCAAGATTTTACCCAAAATTCCGTACGTGCTAGAAAGAATTAAAATAAATAATGGAATAATAATATTGGTTTCAATAATAACAAACATTTTGACAATAAACCTTTTTTTTTTTTGTCAAGTTTTGGGCTTTTTTTAAATCATGGTAGACTCTATTTTAGATAATATTTGACGGCAACTATACTTATCTATTGGCGTGGGATATTTTGATAGTGTCCTTCTTTATCAGAAATGCATTTAAAGCTAACGCAGAGGTTACCAACATCTTCAGAAATATTATTGCCGGAAAAATATTCAATGATAAAAAGAATTTAATCCAAAATATATATCACCTTTACTCTACTTAACAGGACAAATAAACACGAGATCTGCTTAACTGATGAAAGACAAAGAGAAAAAGTAAATTTTACCAGAATTGTTTCCCTATATTTAATTTCCCTACGAAGATTCAATAAAACCGAAGAATATTAAATTTATAAAAGTTGCCCATTTGTTCATTATCTTATCATTCTGTCGGCTTCAAATCCATATTTGCTCCCAATTCATATATATATATATATATATATATATATATATATATATATATATATGTGTGTGTGTATGTATGTCTGTGTCAAACATTGTGTGATTTCGAACGAATTCAACACAAATTATTGAAATATTTTGTGGAAAGAATACAAGAAAAAAACTTAAGTAGAAAAGGTATTTTGTTACCGAATTTATAAAGGCCAAGTAAATGTTTTTTTCTTATTTTCAAGAAATTTAAAATTAAACGAGTAGTGTGTTCCATCCTCAGTCGGTGCTCCATTTAGGAAAATATTCTCCGTAATCTAATGTTTTATTGAATTTCAGAAAAGTTAACCCAGATAATGACGTAGCTGCCATTTTATATAATTTTTATTTACTTTGTAAGCATTAAAATTTAGGAAAATATTCTCCGTAATTTAATTAGATTACGGAGAATATTTTCCTAAATTTTACTTTTTTAGAAATTTTGCGCCTAATGTAAGCTATGCTTTGTAAATACTTTTATCAAATAAGATTCTACTGATGTTCATTATAGTTTGTCAAATTTTAATAATATATTTAACAAAATAGCTTCAAAAATGCAAATTGCATAATATATAATGAACAGAATTGATTAGAGTTTTCTAAAACTACGGGGTTAATATATTTATATAGATCCTCCACGTCTAGATTATTAGAATACAATCGTTTAAAAGAGAAAAAAACCCATATAAAACGATTATTTTCAAATATTATCCCCAATATTTTTCTCTTTGCATAACTTAATTCTCAAATACGCATTAAGATAAAAAAAACAACAAAAAAACAGTAATTATTTTCTGTTGTGATTTTAAATAATATGATTCAGTGTATTAATTCCACTTTCGGGGATATATTCTACAAAAAATTACTGGGATTCTTTAGAGAATTAACTTTTTTATATAATATGAACGCCTTCATATTAACAATGTAGTCTCTCCTTGGCACAACTTTTACATTATAAGAGTTATTGCTGTTGTTTCTTCAGCAAAATCTATTACGAAATGGAGTTGCTAGCTCCCGCTAAAGCAGTTTTGAATTCATAGATACCCTTCTCACCAAATTTTCTATCTGCAATTTCAAACTCAGCTTCAGGCTGAAGAGATGGATTTCAAGTATTGGTCCGTCTCCACCTTCGGCAGGGAACCGAACTCGACATACCAATTCCAATTTCCAATCTAATAGCGTTTACACCAGGCACGCATCCATAAACAGCGGATCATCCTCTTCGAGCAAGTGAAGTCTATACGCCTTGACGCAGACCATCCTTCTTCGAACCTTGTGGAGAGGCGCTACAGGATCACAAATGAAAAACTATATCAGATAACAGAAATTATATCACTTGATGATTTTCAACAGCAGCAACACAATAAAATGGGCTATCAAATGTAACTCGAAAAAATCCCATAATTATAATGCTGACATACCACACTAATTCAGACAAAAGCTTATGAAGAGTAGTATGGCGTCTCGCCTACAGTCGTGCCGTCACTTCCCTCTGTCATTTCTAAAAGTACTTTCACGGTAACTCCTACGGCGAGCTATTTTAGCTGGTTCCCAAACTGCATGCATTTAAGCATGTTACTAGTTTGGTATCTCAGTCACACTCTTTCACTGTCGAAATGGATAAATATAGCCGTCTCTACTACTCCGATATCTTCATGTCTCGCACTTCCCGTCTGTGGAACTCCCTTCCTCTTATTTGCTTACCTGGCATTTATTGTCTTCAAATATTCAAATGTAATGTCAATCGACATATTCTGATGCCTTTATCTAATTCCTCATTGTGCTCTTTATTCTTTCCTCACTCACGTTTCTTTACTCTTGCTCCCACTTTCTGTAACCCCCCTGCGTTCAGGTAGCACTCCCGCCTTGCTTGGGGTGAAAAGCTTCAAAAAAGTATAAATTCATTTGACTCGAGGCTGCTAGGTCAAGGAATGACAAATGATTTCTCATAAGAAAATGGCTAATATTACCATTATTATTACTGACATTATTTAAAATATGATAGTAAATGAGTATCATTTTATTTAAGACAAATACTTTCAGTAATTAACTTAATATCGCCCTTATAAATAACTTACTGTAGAATTGATGGAATACGATTACGTTTTACATATTCATTATTTTAAATATTTTTTGGAATTTTTCAAATCCCATGTTCTAGTTTACTTTTTAAGTGATTCCCAGATCAAAATGTTAAAAAAAAATATTAAATATAAAATTATGGGAAAATAATTTCTATGTGAGATTATTTAAAATTGGCATAAACCAAACGATACTGGGGCCATTTTACGGATATATTTATATGAAAAATATGATAATCACCATTTACATTTGAGTACCTTCAGGACGTGAACATTCGTGCATCTCTTCCTCATATTCTTGCCCATTGTTGGATTCGGCAGCGTTTGAATATTTCCTCACTCCTTGCCACTATTCTGCCACCCATTCAAACAAAATCGTTTGGTAAATTAGTCACTGTATCCGCCTAGTCTTCGTCCGGTGAGAAACGGTAAGAAAAATAAGTTATGGAGCATGCTAAGTGATGTAATTCAATCTGAAATAGACAAGACGAGTAAATGTTATTGTGGATTTCTTTTAATTATGTAATTTTTTTAATTTTCTTTTTTAATCTTATCACCCCAAGGAAGGCTGGAGGTCACTAGCACGCAAGGGGTTACAGAATGGTTGGAGTAAGAGCAGATAGGAGTGGTAAAGGAGAGGATGTGGAGAAAGATAGTGGATCGATCAAGGCAAGGGGGTTATAGAAGATTTGGAGCGAGAGCAGATAGGAATGAAAGGTGAAAGGATGTGGAGAAGGGAATTGGATAGATCAAGACAACTGGAGATGTCGATTGACGTTACACTTAAATAGTTGGAGATTGTATTTGTCAGGGAAACAGGAATAAAGAAGGGAGTTCCACAGGCGAGATGTGCGAGACATGAAGCTATTGGAGTAGAAGATACGTCTACATCTAACAGTTTCAACGGTGAAGGGGTGGGAACGAGATGCCAGTCTCGTAGGACGTTTAAATTCATGAGGCCTAGGGACCAGCGAAAGCAGGTCCTCGGAGCAATTACCGTGAAAGTATTTGTACAAAAGACAGAGCGAGGTAACGTCGCGTCTGTGAGAGAGCGACTGCAGACGAGATGACAGATCAAGGCCAATTACATTGCATATCCGTCTCTGTATCTTATCAAGAACCTTGAGGAAAACAGCAGGGGCTCCAGACCATATATGGCAGCAATACTCCATGCAAGGGCGAATGGTCGATTTATAGATTTGGAGGATCGATTCCGGGGAGAAAAATTTCCTGGCTCGGCACAGGGAACCAACTTTCCTTGCGGTGGATGATGCAATTGACTCGATGTATTTGTTCCATCTCAGATCAGCGGTCAGCGTGAGACCGGGCAGCCGCAGAGAGGCGCTCTCGAGAAGTTGGTCTTCAGACATTCTAATGGAATGCAGGGATGGATCATTGTGGTGGTTAATAGAGAGCAGTTTTGTTTTAGAGGCGTTAAAGTTAACCATCCATTTCTCGCCCTAGTTCACAAACGATTGGAGGTCCTTTTCAATTTCAGCTGGCAGGTTAACTTTGTCAGAATCACTAGATTTGTGTTTGAGGATTTGTCTTGGGAGTCTATGGCGTCAGGAAGGTCGTTTATAAATATGAGGAACAGAGTAGGGCCTAGGATGGAGCCTTGAGGAACACCTGCGTTAGTGGGATAGGAGCTGGAGATGAATCCACTGAGAACGACCTTCAATTCCCGGTTTGACAGGAATGATTGTATTAGATCAAACAATCGACCTGTGATACCATAACCCTGGAGCTTGCAAAGAATCCGGCATGCCAAACTCTATCAAACGCTTTGGTGATGTCTAGGGCCACGGCCCGAGCTTCATCGTTATTATGAATAGCTTGGTAGACAAATTCAGTGATGGCCGTAAGCACATCGGCTGTAGATCGGGCAAAGCGGAAACCATACTGCTTGTCTGAGAGCAGATCATGGGATATCAGGTGATTAATCACTTCGGTGTTGATAATGGCCTAGAAGACTTTGCCGAAGAGGGGTAGGAGACTGATAGGACGGTAATTAGAAGGGTCGGAGGGGTCACCAGAGTTCTTAAAGACAGGAACAATGGTTGAGGACTTCCAGCAGTCAGGAAAACAAGACTCCTTGCGGCAGTGGTTGTATAATTTAGAGAGGGCAGGCGCCAGTTCAGGCGCGCATTTCTTCAGGACAATGGCTGTTATCCCATCACCACCAGTAGCCTTGTGGTGATCTAAGTTAGAGATAATGCCCAATACCAATGACGGGGATATGTGCAATCCGTTCAAAAGGGCCTCGGTTCTGGGAGGGAAATCGGGCATGGGTACCCCGGAAGAGTCTAACGTTGAATTGGAAGAAAACTTCCGAGCAAATCATACAGCCTTGTCGGCAAAGGTGGTCAGGACCTCAAACTGATTGAACAGGGGAGGAATGGAGGGTTTGCTATTGTTCAGAACGCTCTTTGGAGCAGAAATCTGCGAGATGCAATGCGTTCCTTCATCCGAGCAGCAAATAGTGACTTGGCTTCGTTGAGGATACGCTTACACTCGTTACGGGCAGAGGTAAATAGGCGTCTATTGCAGACCAGACATATCCCTACGAAAACGGTGTAAGAAGTGGTTCCTATGAGCAATGGCGACTGAGCAAGCAGCTGTGAACCAAGGGGAGGAGCGCGGTTTGACTTTGAATTTCCTTGAGGGGATGAAAGCCTCGATTCCATCTTTAACCCAGGAAGAGTCCTCTGAAGCACATTCTTGAATGGGGAGCTTAAATATAGCATCCCAGGGGACATCGCGGGGGAAATCACGAAACGAGTCCCAGTCAGCCCGTTGGTAGCAGAATGAGGTTCTGGTGGTAGGAGGCTCCTTGCAGGAGGTGGGACTGAAGGAGATACTAACAGACACTACAGCATGATCGGAGTTACCGATAGGACAGAGCTGCGTGGCACTACAAGACTCAGGGATGGAGGTAAAACACAGGTCGAGGAGTGAGGCCTTACAGTCCCGGTTGTAAGCAAAACGCGTGGGGAAAGCAATTATCTGTGCGAGCGATTGAGAGACTGAAATGTTGAGAGTATGGATGCCTGCGAGGTCAGTATTAGCATTCTTAAGCCACTTGTTGTAATTATTATATTTATTAATTTAGTTTGATAAAAACTATTATTATTATTATTGTTATTGTCATTATTATTATTATTATTATTATTATTATTATTATTATTATTATTATTATTATTATTATCTCAAACTAAAATAATCTAATTAATAATCGCATAAAGTACAAAACAGCAATAATTACTCACTTTGGTTTATTAGACATTAAATTACATCACTTATCATCCTCCATAATTTACCTCGACTTTCAGATCGCCTGATACATATTTATGAGCATTCTTAAATCAATAAATTCCGAAAAAAGTGACATTTATCTTTTATTTATAAATAATTGTTACAAAAATAAAATCCTTACATTTTTTATTCTGAGATTACATATATATATATATATATATATATATATATATATATATATATATATAAAGGGATAGATTTTTTTAGGTTTTTATTACTTAAGTTTTATTTTAATGGATATTCGTATTCGAGTAGACTGTTCGTTTTTTATTAAGCCGTATATTTCCTCTACAGGCGTGAAAATTTGACAAAAATATGGGCACTTCTGTAGGATTCGAATTGCGTTCCTCTAGGGGAAACCCCCATTAGATCATACGGGCTTTGACCTCTCGGCGACAGATTGCGTCGATGAGCAAGTCAAGTTGAATGATGCATTTAAACACAGATTTTTATTTGACTCTTGAATTAGAGTGAATGTCTATTTAAATAGGATTATCCACTGAAATATACGTTTACGTTATAAAGTTGGATTAACAATTAAAAACCCCATCCCATTCCTGATAAACTGCTTAAAGATAGGATTCGAAACTGAGCAGATATGTCATTTTTCAAATGTTAGAAAAAAATCTGTATTTATAGGCACTTTTCCACTTTGGATGGTCATCGACACACTTTGCAGCTGGGAAATCAATGTACGTTAAATCTAATGACGGTTTAGCTTAGGCGAATAGAGGTTCGAATCCTGCCGTAGAGCGCATAGGTTTTCTCAAAGATTCTGGCCTATAGACGAAAATAAATAAATATGCTGTTTAATAGAGATTTTATAAGCCCGGCTTAGATGTGGCGCATGGCCGTAAGTATGGGGCACCCAGTGAGGATCGAACTCACTTCTCAGTCGTAATTGATCTCGTAAGACAAGCTTTCTAACCATTACACCACGTCGAGGTGCCTAACATATACTGTTTAATAAATGAACGGAACATCTACTCAAATACGAGTAACCATTAAAATAACTTTGAAGTAATAAAAGAATGGGGACAGATATATATGTATGTATGTATGTATGTATGTATTTATACATGTACCCAAGAAAGATTGATGTAAGCTAAAAAGAATATATTAGGAACTGAAGTAAATACAACGACAAATGGCAAAGCCAGAACAATCACAAATGAAATTGAGATACTTATCAAACCAGGAAGAAGAAAAACACAAACTGCTTTAAACAATCTGGAAAATGATTTTATATAAATTACAAGGGTAATAAGACAGAAATTTTACCGGAAAGGAAATATTTTCGGAAATGCAAACAGAACGAAAATATGCAGGATATTAATAATATTGACTAAAATTCTAAAAAACGAACCAGACAAGCACTTTTAAGTAAACATTAGAATTAGGAATTCATAAACCGGGTAAATTACACGAAAAAAAAATGCCTTTCCACTTTTAATTATTATTATGAATAGAGAGCGAGTCTTGATGGAACATTTGGTTTGGTCTGATATATATATATATATATATATATATATATATATATATATATATATATATATATATATATATATATACGAGGAAATATGGTTTTAAGTGTGCAATATTTATGGGATAAAGTGCGCAATATCAGCGATAGAGCATATGTAGATATAAATATATATAAATATAAAAGTGAACATTGAAGTCAAAACTCAGAGGCGACAGGATGTTTCATCCTAGACGCAATCGTCAGCCGCAAATGTTGGATTTTTCCTCGATTATTTATATATATGGGTCACAGGAGCATTGTTGGTAATCTATTGTGGCGGTTATTTTGCCGGGAGTGGTTTGTTTGTATATGTATTTATTTATTTGTTTTTTGGGTCAATTTATTTTACTTCTTTTTTTTCATTTTCATTTTATATTTTTATTCTTTTCGGTTTTTGATGATTTATTAATGTAGTAAAAACAATTTTGGTGGGGATTTGCTTAGGTCGCTTATTTAATACTTTGTTTTGGTCTGAGACGATAAAGCTATTTATTCGTTCAATTTTTAGATTGCTTGCTGCAGTCTAGTTTGTTATTTTGTCGGGGAAGAATTTTAATTAATTTATTTATTTGGTTTGATTATATTTACTTGTTTTTGCGTATTTATGCATATTTTTATTAGTTCTAAGGGAAATTTTAGCGGGGGAAATTTGTTAATTAATTTATTTATTTAGATTAATTTTCATTTGTTTTTCGTTTATTTACTTAATTTTTATTTTGTATATTTTTATTTACTCTATTTGGTTTTCTATGTCCAATTTTTGCATTGGATGTTGTGGCCTATTCTAACGGTTATTTTGGCGGGATTGATTTTTTAATTTGTTTATTACTATTTACTTTATTTATTTGGGTCGATTAATTTTACTTGTTTTTCATGTATTTTATTTTTATTTTTATTTATTCTATTTCGTCTATTCTAACATGAGTGGTTTGTTAATTTGTTTATTATTTGTTTGGGTTAATTTAATTTACTTGTTTTTTATATTATTTTGTTTATTTGTATTTATTCATTTCAGTTTTCGATTTTTAAGTAACGTAGTAAAATTTTGTTTTCATGTCTGCATTTTGAGATCAGCTCAGATCATTTATTTAGTAATTTATTTTATTCTGGGAAGGAAATAATAGCTATTTTTTTTTCCTCCAAGCAAAGTTTGTAGGTTTTTGATTGATTGTTGTAGGATGATGATCTTTCCCATTTTTTTCCATGATATTTTTGTTGTGATTTGTGTTTTGTTTGTAATTTCCCAGATATACTTGGAAAGCATTGTGCTGTTCGCGTATTTACTATTTGTGAAAGATGTTTTGTGAGCATATTTTCTTTGTTTCCAGGGTACTTCAGTTACTCCTATATATACTTTTTCTTCATTATCTGCTGATTTTACCGTGACTTGGTATATTACGTTGTTTTGTAAGCAATTACCGTTTAAGGGACATTCATTCTTTATTCTACAGTTAGACGTGGGTCTAATCTATTTGAGTAGTTTTTTGATAGTTTTCCTGATGTTCTTTTTTTTATTATTTTCACCATGTTCTCGGTTTTTTTAAAGTGTTTTTATTGGGTATTTTGTGTAGAGTGATTGATTCTGGGAAGTGTTTGTTTAAGAGATTGAAGAATATTTTACCTACATTTGTTTTTAAGTTTTTGCTGTACGATGGGTTGAACCATATTATATTTCTCTTCCTGTTGGCCCTTCTTATGCTCTGTGGTGAGTATGTGAGTGCTGTCGGGAATCCACATATTTTAGGGATGTTTCGTTGTCGTTCTTAGCTTTGTTAAATATGGTTTTATTGCAACAATTGTCGGAACGGCTGCAGCTAATCGATTTTGGTATCTCTTTGATTATCGAAGGCGGGCGATTGGAGGATGTGTGTACGTACAGTGGTTTATCATTGGGATATATGTATGGCTTATATGTGATTTTTCTTAGGTTGAATTCGTTTACGTTATTTTTTATATCTATATCAAATCCGTTATTTTTAAAAATCCTTATTGCTTTTCTAGATTTGTCTGTGTTTTGTTTGTTGTAGTTCTGTATATATATATATATATATATATATATATATATATATATATATGTGTGTGTGTGTGTGTATGCATATGTGTATATGTATGTATATGTATGTAGATGTGGTTAATTCAGTTTTTCTTTTTGGAAGGGTGACGTGTTTAAAGTATTCAGTTGTATAGCTCTTCTTAAAATGATTGATGGTGAAAATGATTGCAGAGAATTATTTTGAAATTTTGAACAATGCATATATTGTAATGATGCTGTTTTGAAGCGAGATTGTTTAAGTTCTAAGTACAGGGAGTTTCAGAAAAATTGATATCATTTCGTAATCTAATAAATTGACTAATTCTCGCTCAAATGATCTCAACTTTTAACAGCATGCGTAGAACTAACTCAAAATTCTATGTTTAATGTTTTTTTGCTTTAATTTTAACTAAAGCATTGTCATTCACTGGAAATAAGAGATGTTTTCTCTGTTGAATTCTGCGCTAATACAGTGAAGTTAGTATGTCTCTTGCATTAATGAGATAAATTCGCTAAGTAGCACCATTTGGACATGGCGCAAAAATGTTAAAGGGTAAGTCTGTCTGTTTAGAAAAAAAAAGGTTCTGCGCGATCACCATTATCGGAATAGAGCGAGTTCCATAAATATTTTTCAAAGCACCAGCAAGACCATAAGAACAGCAAATCTGGAAATCCAGATTCGTTCAACGACAGTTTGGTGTG
>OZ038505.1:6849457-6921957 GCA_964036315.1 Acanthosepion esculentum
TCTGTAGGCTATAAAGAATTAAAGATTAGCCATATTCAACAGTTACATGATTTTGCTTTTGATTTATTAGAAAATTATCTAAATAGATTTCAGTAAGCTATAAATTACGTTTTTTAACAATGATTTTAAGACATTGAAAAACATTAAATTCCGCAAATGTATTTTCACTCGGAACAATTGAAAATTACTTTCTTATTGTCTGTCAGTATTTTATTTATATATCTAGAATTTACGCTTGGGAATATTAGCTTGGATGTGCGGATGGTGTGATGGTTAAAGTTTCGGAATTGTTAATTGGAGTGGCGAGTTCCAATTCCAGTTGAGTTCGTTTTATTAACTTAATTATTGACCCTTGTGAAAGGTATGAATCCATCACTTTTACCCCCCAAATATGGGTTAATTAATAAGGATTGTATCAGTAAAAACATTATCTCAATCTGAACAATTAAAAATTAATTTCTCGTTTTTGTCAATATTATATTTCTATCTAGAATTTACGCTTGCAATATTAGCTTGGATGTGCGGGTGGTGTGATGGTTAACACTCAGAATTATTAATTGGAGAGGTTAGTTCCAATTACAGTTGAGTTCGTTTTATTAACTTAATTATTGACGCTTAGGAAAGGTATGAATCCACCTCTTCTGCCCCCAGATATGGGTTAATTAGTAAGGCTTGTATCAGTAAAAACATTATCTCAATCCAAACAATTAAAAATTAATTTCTCTTTTTTGTCATTATTTTATTCATATTTAGAATTTAGGCTTGGGAATACCAGGTGCTGTAATCTTGAATGTACGGTTGGTGTAAGGGATAATGGGCCAGAATTTTTAATGTGATAGCCGAGTTCCAATTTCCGTTCAGTTCCTTATATTAACTTACGCGTAATTACCTTTCGAAAAGGTATGAATCCACCTTTTCACCCTCCACTTATGGATTAATTAGTAAGACGTGTATCACTAAACCATTATTATTACTCCAACCCATTCTTAGAATCTAATTTTTTTCTCTGTTAAATAACCTGCAAAATGTTGATAAGCCGTTGAAAATGAATCAATGTCTTGTGATTGTCAAAGTTTCCAAGCTTCTCTTCTCATTATATATCGTTTTTATTTCATTTTTCACTTCCCATTTTGTTGTTATTTAACGAATGATTTGTATGTAAAATTGTCTCAGTTTCAATCTTCTTCGGGCATCTGTCGATCTGTGGGTCATTCAACTTATCGTAGGGAATTAATGCGTTTGTTCATGGATTTTGTTTTGGAGAGTATAGATTTAATCTTAGCAGTAACACAGCCAGCAATAATTTAGTAGTACTAATCAAAGGAAAAATACGCTATATTCACTTACGCGCAAATACCCCTGGGAAAGGTATGAATCCACTTCTCATCTGTCGGCTATAGGTCAGTTAGTAAGACGTGTATCACTAAAAGCATTATCTTAAAAAAAAATTAAAATAGAATTTCCTGGAAAATAGTTAGATTTTACCGTTGATATTCCACTATACAAAATCAACCAACAATCAAATTGCATATCTCCCTGTTTTCATTGCCTTCAAGACATGTGAGAGTTAAATTCTCTAGGTCCTCTTTCTTTATTATATTTCCCAGAAGTCTTAGCTTTCCTTTTCTGATTATTGTTATAATTTTCATTGTTCTTCTATTTTCCTTAAATCTTCTTAGTTATTCACATGACTTCTCCTTACTGTATAGTTTATTCCTCAGTATGACGACATGTTGACCTTTAAGTCTTATTTGCATTTGTGAGAAGATTATTAAGCGTTGTTGTTTGTTTCATATATAGGACTTTTTATATTGCATATATATTTCTTTGTTTCTAACATGTTTTCCTGGGACTTACTATTTTGTTTAAATTTAGTAAGCAACTTCTTATGTGATATCTGTCCTCTTATGTCACCGTGAATGCTGGAAAATCATCTAACAGACGAAGAAGAGACTTCAAGCTACAGAAGCGTGGCTCTACAGAATGATGCTGAGGATAACATGAGCCGAACATGTCAGTAACGACAATATTTAAAAGAAAATAGAAAACAAGACACTTATAATTAGCATCAAGATGAGACAGCTGACATTTTCAAGACACATAATGAGAAAAGAGGACGTTGAAAATCTGATAATCACAAGACAAACTGAAGGCAAGCGGACAGAGAAAAACAAGGCGTAATAGACTTGGTGACATTGAGTAAATGGCCGGTGGAACAAGATTGAGGAGAAGCAGCCAAATACAAAATTTGGTGTGTACTCATTTTTCACTGAGCAGTTTTGAAAAAAAATAATTACACATAGTTCGCATAGATAAAGCCCATCGTAAGGTGTGGGCTGTACTCGTGACTACATTTTATTTTTGTATTTCTTTAAGGCATGGGCTATCACGGCTTCCTTCAATGAGTCTATTGGAATATTTTCCAATCAATCCGAGGGCACCAACTATAACTGAAATTTTTGATGTTCTCATGTGTCACATTTTTGAGATTTCGATTTCAAGGTACTTGTATTTTGATAGTTTCATGAAAATCTTTATAGATACACTGCCGTTTGCAGAGGCTGCTATAGCAATAAAGAGGCACTTTTCGTTTTTCGGTCGCTAATCACGATGTCAGGGCGATTTTCGGTCATTGTGCCTTCCGTCTTTCATTAGTCACTAGAGGGGCAGAGTAGCAAGAACATTATAGCGCCGTAAATTAAATAAAGTTCAGAATTGCCTGTAGGTTATCAAGATCGAAATACACATGATGAAGGTGAGAGCGTCGCGTGGATCAGAACGGCCGAAACGTGGTGATAAGAACAGCGATGTGGGCAATAGTCAAAATATAAATGTTGTATCAATAATGAAAAAGTAGACATTAGAAATAGATATAAGAATCGGGAACGATGACCCTCCAATGGCCAAAATCAAAACTCTTTTCATCAATATTATTATTATTATTTTTATTTTCTTTGATATCTGGCGTTTACACATTTCTTTCCGGGTCCCGCCCAAGGAGATAAGGTTAGAAATGGCATCATGACACTTTCCACTACAAAAATAATAATAATAATAATAATAATTACATAAATAAAGCCCTTCATAAAGTGTGGGCTATACTTGTCAGAACAATTTTTTGTATCTCTTTGATGCATGGACTTCCAGGGATCCCTTCAATTATTATTATTATTATTATTATTATCATCATCATCATCATCATCATCATCATCATCATCATCATCATCATCATCATCATCATCATTATTATTATTATTATTATTATTATTATTATTATTATTATAGAGCTGCTGCAAAATTTGGTTATACAGTAATAATACCAGTAATATAATAGTGGTTTTAGGAGTCATTTTATGCTAGACTCCATTTAATTCATTTGTAATATTTTTACGTTCATAATTTTTATTATAATACATTTATTATAATTTTTATATTTTAATAAATTTTAATAATAAAGGTTTTGCATGTAAAGAAAAGAGTGTCACTGAATGTGGTAAAGAGTTTGAACGTCTGAGTATTTTATATGTTTATTATTGAGATATTTATTATTTATATGTTTTGTTGATATTATTGATATATTTTTGATATTCGTGTATAATCAATACAAAAGTTGTATCTCACATTTCACTTTACCTATTTTTAATGTTTTTAAAATGACAAATTATAAATAAGTAAATAAATGAGAATTGCTGATATCTCCAATATATAAACTAATTTGAATATATAATATATTTAAATTTCATAACAAAAAATATATATTTAATTTACATTAAAGTTAGGAAATTTATGCCTATTATGATTAGACAAATGATGAGCCTAATAATTTGATAAAATATGTAACAACATATAAAATACAATTTAACAAGCTATTTAAATAAATAACATATATCATGAAACGTACCAATAATAAATGACATAATAATAGATAATAATTGGAGAAGTAATAATAAATGACCATGTTTTCTCAATTGCGGTAAATTAAATCTCTTTGATAACGAGTGTTCATATTGTATAAATTATTATTATTATTATTATTATTATTATTATTATTATTATTATTATTATTATTTCCGTTGATATATCCCGTTTACACATTTCTATCCGGGTCACGCCCAGGGACCTAAGGTTAGAAATGGTATCATGACACTTTCCACTGCAAAAAAATATATATTACATAGATAAAGCCCTTCGGAAAGTGTGGGCTGTACTTGTCAGAATAATCTTTTGTATCTCTTTGAGGCATGGAGTTCCAGGGATCCTTTCAATTAGTCTACTGGAATCTTTTCCAACCATTCCTAAGGCTCCAACTACAGCAGGGATTGTTGATGTTCCCAAGTGCCACATTTTTGAGATTTCTATTTCAAGGTCCTTGTATTTTGACAGCTTTTCGAATATCTTCAAAGATACATTGCAGTCTGCAGGAACTGCCATATCAATAAGGAGGCACTTATTTTGTTTGTGGTCTTTAATAACAATGTCTGGGCGGTTGGCTTTAAATTGTTCTGTCAGTGTGTATTGTGTATTCCCATAGAATTGTACCAGGTCCTATCTCCGTAACCTGGGTGGTGTTCGTACCAGTTTCTTTCAGTTTCCTTCCCGTAGAAGTTGCAAATTTTCCAGATATTGGCCCAATTTGTCATGCCGGTTTTTATGTTCAGTGGGTGCCAATATCGTGCAACCTGATACAAGATGATTAATGGTTTCTGTATTATTATTATTAGTAGTAGTAGTAGTAGTAGTAGTAGTAGTAGTAGTAGTAGTAGTAGTAGTAATAGCAGTAGTAGTATCCTTTGTTTTCTGTTGTATATTCATTTCCCTCCGGGTCCCAATTAAAGACAATAAATATATAAACACACACACACACACACACACACACACACACACATATATATATATATATATATATATATATATATATATATATATATATATATATATAATGGAGAGAGAGAAGGAGTACCAAATAGTGAGGCAGATAAATAGATCAAAATTTTAAAGATATTTCTTTTGCTTCTTTCGTGTTTGCATGCCCAAATATTTGTATATATTTCAATCATTCGGTTTATTTACATTCCTATCCTATTTCGTCTTCATTCACCATCATTTCCTTCTTCAAATAACACTTTTTTTATTTATAACTTGATTCTAAAATATTTTCCCCCATTGTTCCTTCTTCATTCCTCACATTTTTATTATTATGAGTCTTCACCCATCGATTTTTTCTTCTTTTTTTACCCTTTTTTTATTCTCAGTACATTTTCAATTATTGCTCCTCTCGAAAATCTCTCTCGCTCCTTCATTTGTTTATTGTTTCTTGCCCTTGTGTCCATCGCCCAACGATTTCTTGCTTTACTCCGAGACTCATTAACCAAGAAACCGACCAGTAACCTATTCATTCTCTCACTCACTCATTCATTCTTATATTTATTTATTCATTCGTTTGTTGATTTTTGCTCGTTCGATTGTCCTACTGGATGAAGCAGTTTGTGATTCGCATTCAAGCTTGATTAAATACATTGTCCTGGCGTTAGGATCAAGAATCATTCACTCGGTTTGTTTTTGCCCGTGACCCGGGGCCGCCCCACCGAAAACCCTGGGGCCGAATGTGGCCGGCAGTTTGGCGGCACGTTGGACATTAATTTGGTTGCAGCCAAAGACGAGACAAAAATCGAA
The DNA here is from genome assembly GCA_964036315.1 of Acanthosepion esculentum. Lineage (NCBI taxonomy): Eukaryota > Metazoa > Mollusca > Cephalopoda > Sepiida > Sepiidae > Acanthosepion > Acanthosepion esculentum. The sequence goes on from OZ038505.1 coordinate 6,855,131, forward strand.
GGCGCCAAAGTGATAATCATAACAATGAGAGAGAGAAGATGCGGGGAAGTTTAACTGCTCTCAGAAAGACTACGATAATGATGAGGGGGGGGGATAATATCAATCACGTGACTAAAATGTGGGTTCCTGAGATCTGAACATCTGTATTAATGATGTTAAAAGCAACAATTTCGGTTTCAGATAAAGGAATGGAATAATACGTGGGTGTGATTATAAAAGCATTTTTTCATAAGCATGATGTATTTAGACTTTCTATCGGTTAATTTTGGATAAGAAATGGAAGGTTGTGTTCATTTATTTTTTTAAAATTTGCATATACGCTGTGTAAAGTAAATAATTAAAGAAAAAGATAAACACTACAATGACAAAAAAGAAATAAATGCAGCGATGATAATAGAATGAATAACTCGAAGTAAACGGCAAGAAGAGCATAGAAACAGAAACGGAGAGATCTGGAAAAAATAATTCAAATCCTGACTGAAATGCTGGCAATAAAATCGCCATTATCACTGCTGCTTCGGTACATTCTTTAGTTACTTTTTCCCAATCATATATTTCTGCTGAGGTGAAGTGATAGATAGCGACACGGATTGAGGAATCGGAGAGCCAAGTTAAAATTCAAGTCGAATCCAATAAGTTCATTTACGTGCTAATACCCTTGGGAAAGGCATGAATACTCTTTTTCTCTCTCCCCCCACAAGCCATGCGTAAATAGCAGGACCGACTTGGATGACACCTGCTCTAGCGGAGAAAGAAACGGCAACATACTGCGGGAAAAAATCTGCCTGATCATTCCTGTATCGAAAAGATACATGATCGCCTACGCGTGTATCATGCATGGCACTTAACTGACTGAATGATATTACTGCTTGTCGCACTATAACTTACTAAGTTTGTTTGTTAACACGTGAGTTACGCATTGCCATTACCTCATATAAATAATCTTCCTATATAAAACGATCAATACTCTTCCTATGGGAAACGACCTGATGTTAAAATAAAAATACACCTATCAGTGTTTACGTCTTATGTGCCGTGTCCATTCAGGGCGTAGGCGACCATGGCTCCCCACTTCCCCCTATCCCATGTGGCTCACAATAAGTTGTGTGACTCTGCCAACTCCCCCAGACCACGTTCTACCATTCACTAGCTTAAGCCCGCCAGGTATGACATACATTGCTTTACCTTGTCTCTTTTACCCTCTATCCGACCTTTGAGTATCAGATTCTCCTGGCCTTCCTTTCTCATTACGTGTCCCAGAAATTTCAGCTGCCTCTTTATTATGTTAAGTATAAGCTTTCTCCTTGTTTGTATCCTCTCCAAGACCTCATCGTTGCTCACACGCTGGCTCCATGATATCTTTATCGTCCTTCAGCAGAACCACATTTCCACTGCTTCGAGTCTCATCTTCATCTTTTGAGGAGACCGTCCAACATTCGCTGCCGTATAGAAGGACAGATGTCGAGTAGCAGCTCAGTGCTCTGTTCTTTGTTACCAAAGAAATCCTCCCGTCTCGCAGTATTCTGCCCAGCTTTTGGAATGCATCCTTGGCGATCCCATCCGTTTTCGGTTCTCAGGGTCGCACCTACCGTCCTCCGTCAAAACACTTCCCAGATATTTAAATTTCTGCACATGCTTGATTTTAGTCTCCCCGTCTTGCAAATTGCATTTCGGGCGCATCGTTTTACTGATGACCATGCATTCTGTCTTCCTCTAGTTTATAGTTAGTCCCTTCTTCTCGTTCTTCCTCGCTACCTTCTGTATAGAGGATTTGTAGTTTCTTTTCCGAGGCTGCTATCAGTACTGTGTCGTCTGCGTATATTATGCTGGTAAGATCTCGGCTGTCAATGATGAATCCCGGTAGGATTTCCAATTCTCTCCGAATTGCCTCGCTGTATAGGTTGAATGCGAGCTCCACCGTACAATCAGTCTAATGAGCCACGTGTTTACGTAGTGCAGGATTAAAAGCGAAGGTTTTATTTCTGTTGAACACGACCAATGCTTGCTAACTAGAAATTACCAAGTAATCATATAGAACATTTTTGATAATTCTCTATATATGCTTTCATGAATATCCAGCTTAAACTATATTAGCCTCCGCCGAATATAAAACTTGGCATGAAAGTTTGAGCCAATATTTTCATTGGAAAATCTGCAACTTTTAAGGAAAGGAAACTGCAGGAAAATGGTAGGAACACCTCCCAGACCCGTTGCAGATGCAGGACCTTCAGCGAATACATTAGAATGGAGTTCTGAATCGACAAATGTACCAAAGCCAACTTCAAAGGCGGTAAGCTAACGAAAACTACGGATTTATACCTTGATATCAACAAGATTAAGGAATTAGACCAAGATGGTTCATATTAATACATAGGAATTAATGAAGGAGACGGAATGCAACATTAGAAAAATATCTGAAAAGCGAACTAAATGAGGCCAATAAAAAGAAGGTTGACAAAACCTTACCGATACCCGTAGTAAAAAACAGCATTAACATTATTAAATGGAATTTGAATGACATTAAAAGATTGGACGCCAAGACCAGAAAAATGCTTACCCAAATGAGGATGCACCATACGAAATCAGATGTTAATAGGCTGTATGTATAAAGAGCTTTAGGAGGGGAAGGTCTAATCCAAATTTAATTAGCTATAAAAACTACTACTATCGGATTGGAAGCCTACCTCACAAAAAACCTCTCTTGCAAATAGTAAAACACCAAATCCACTCCATCAACAAAGAACCTGCACTCTTCAAGAAACAGCTTAATATACCTGAAATCCTACCAACAAAAAACGATACAAATACCATCAATGCCAAACGAGTAAAGGAGAAAGCAAAACAATTTGGTCAAATGAAATTACAATAAAACTGGTAGGACAAAGCGTTGCATGGCAAATACAGGAAAAGAATGAAAGAAGCAGGTGGTGACCAACAGAAAACACACGAGCGGCTGTAGAGTACCGAGGTGAAAGCTGAGAAAGAAGGCCTAATTATTGCAGCTAAGAATCAAAGCCACGCAACCAGATCCTATCACTGTCACATAATCAAGGATGGAACGAACCCGAAATGCAGGATAGTGGAAAATATGATGAAACTGTAGACCATATTATGGCAGGACCTCCGGAACTAGCAAAACCCCAGAGACATAACATGATAGCAACATATGTGCACTGGAAGATATGCAAAGATCACAAAAACGAAAACACCTGAGAGATGATAAAACCACCAACCAGACACAGATACCCAAAATAACGATGTAATTATCCTCTGGCTCATGCCAATTCAAACCAATTCAAACCGACAGAGAAATAAAAGCCAACAGATCTGATATTATCATAAAAGACTAGAAATTCAGAAAGTGTAAGTTTATTGACATAACAGTACCAGCTGAAAAGAACCCCTCCATAAAAATGATGAAGAAATTGTCCAAATAGAAGGACGTGGAGGTCGAGATTAGCAGAATGAGGAGAATGAAAACTGAGACTGTACCAATAGTAATCGGAATTCTAGGCTTAGTGGGAAAAGGAATGGACAATTTTACTAACAGTCTTCCAAGTAACACCAACACATAAATTGCCCAGAAAACCGCCCTACTGGGAACATCCCATATACAAAGAAGATTCTCCTATAGGACCTAAGGACCATAGTTTGGACCCGGCTCGACCGCATAATAAGCAGGAAACATAACATACACAGATAATAATAATAATAATAATAATAATAATAATAATAATAATAATAAAAAAACAATAATAATACATTTCGAATTAAGAAATGAAAAAGAAAAACACAGAATACGGCTGTATTGGTAATGAAAAGCCCCTTTAAATTCGCATCTTTTGGATGGGTGCATAAGAAACACTAACAAAGAATTGTGCCAAATAACAGAAGCCACATCACTTGAAAACTTTCAACAGTAGTACCAACTGAAATGCATAGCACATGTAACTCGAATATAATTTCCTGACATATGCAAAATAATGATGTTCCACACTTCTATACGTTGAAATAAAGCAAATTCAGGAATTTTACTATTTATCTTTAAATGTATTAGAAAAAGATCTCGTGGTTTAAATCATTGGTTCGTGAATTTTGTTACACAGTGGTTGTGAGTTCAATCCTAGGAATACGTAGTTGCACTCAGTGGAAACGGGTGAACAATAAGTGAGCATAACTGAGCAGAGCTATCGATAAAAACTAGACATGAACAGTAGAATGAGAACAGTCTATCCACGTAGATTAAATAAAGTGTTCTATATTCAGAAGTATAGTGTAAAATAACGATAAATGCTCCTCCTAGAAATTCAGACAGTAAAATAATTTTTTACTCTCTGAGAATTGCAATATGATATGAAGGAAAATGTAGAACAGAAATCCGAAGTTGGCGAAATTATACTTTCCCAATCTAAGCAAAGATAAAGGAAATTATCATTAGAGGCAAAGGAAACATTACTATTATACTTATCTTATATGACAGTGAATGCTCGACAAGCTGTTTGCAAATAAAGAAAACGACATGAAGCATTAGAGATGTGATTCGAATGCCCGATGCCGGGAATATTATGGGAAGAAGAAGAGAGTAATGAATATTTTTGAGGAAAGTAAGAAATACAAATAAATTTATATTTAAAATCAGAAATCAGCTGCTGAAAATTTTAGTCCAGAAAATGATGGTGTCCTGGATAATTTAAATCCCAAGGCAAAGAAAGAAGAGAGCCTCGAGTAACACAATTTGTGAATTTTTATAATTGAATGGCAGTACAAGGATAAACTATGATGGAAAGATTAAAGTTGGTAATGGTAAGGAATATTTATCATTCATTGACCGAGCAGCCAGTACTGTTTTCACTAGATATTCATAAAATATTTCTCTTAAACCCTTTTTATTTTTTTTAGAAAAACAGGATTCTTAATTAGCTTCTATTGCCTTTTCCAGTAGTGATGGCAGTTTCCTTCCTAAACTTTTGTTTGAAGTAATGTGGAACGTCAGTATCATGATTATGTCATTATATTCTCTTCAATTTACAGGGGCAATCTAATCGTTGCTGATGGTGGTCGTCCTCTAGTTTTGTGGTTTCTGTTATTTGGTAGAGTTCTTTATGATTGTGTATTGCCAGTCCCTAATGGTAAAGAAGGATGACATTTTCCAGAACTGCCAAGCCTTACGCGCTCAAGCCCTGTTAAGGGCAACAACAGAAAGGAAAATATAGAGCCTTACTGACGAAGTCTCTTATGTACATTCTAAAAAGAAAAACAGAAATTTGAAATTTTATACATACGTAAGACATTAATGTTAAGATTTACGTGGTCAGTTAAACTGGTAATTTTTTTAATCTGTTAGGTTGTGTCATAAATAAATTCAGTTTTTGTTTATCATTTTTTTTACTGAAGCATATAGTAAAATGACACGTGATTCACTTAAATAGTTACCGTTATTTAAAGGACATGTTGTCACTAAACAACGTATCGTTTGATGCAAAGTCAGGTGAATGTGGCTGGTGAAGTGAAAGCGAACAAATGATTTTAAAAACAAAATTCCAAACCTTGAACATATAAATGTGCTTGGAGTGTCGCTTTGTGCATTACGAATTCTAAATGAATGATCTTCCTTCTCGATTACGTAATCGAGCTCAGAGTGTCAGTAAAAGAAAGACAATGCAAAAGTAATCGAGACCAGGATGAAAGTCAAAGAAAGAAAACCAAAACAGAGCCAAGTGTGGAAGTAAATGAATGAAAAGGCAACATTAATTGAGTCTAGAATGCAAATAAAAGTCAAGGCTGATATTAAAATAAAGAAAAGCGAATATAATCGAACACAGGATGAAAGTAAATCAAAGTAGAAGCAAAAATATTTGAGTCTAGAGTGAAAGTGAAAGGAATCGAGTCCGATTGAAAGTAAATGAAAAAAGCAAAAGTAATGTATCCCAGAGTGAAAGAAAGAAAAAGGAAAATAATTGAGCCCAGAATCCCAGAGTGAAAGAAAGAAAAAGGAAAAATAATCGAGCACAGAATCCCAGAGTGAAAGAAATAAAAATAAAAATAATCAGGCCCAGAATCCCAAAAGTGAAAGAAAGAAAAAGTAAAATTAACCGAGCCCCGAATCCCAAAGTGAAAGAAAGACAAATGAAAAATAATCGAGCCCAGAATCCTACAGTGAAAGAATCAAAAAGGAAAAATAATCGAGCCCAGGATTCCAGAGTGAAAGAAAGAAAAAGATAAATAATCGAGCCCAGAATCCCAGAGTGAAAGAAAGAAAAATAAAAAATAATCAGGCCCAGAATCCCAGACTGAAAGAAAGAAAAAGGAAAAACAAACGAGCCCAGAATCCCAGAATGAAAGAAAGAAAAAGTAAAATTAACCGAGCCCCGAATCCCAAAGTGAAAGAAAGACAAATGAAAAATAATCGAGCCCAGAATCCTACAGTGAAAGAATCAAAAAGGAAAAATAATCGAGCCCAGGATTCCAGAGTGAAAGAAAGAAAAAGATAAATAATCGAGCCCAGAATCCCAGAGTGAAAGAAAGAAAAATAAAAAATAATCAGGCCCAGAATCCCAGACTGAAAGAAGGAAAAAGGAAAAACAAACGAGCCCAGAATCCCAGAATGAAAGAAAGAAAAAGGTAAAATAATCGAGCCCAGAATCCCAAATTGAAAGAAAGAAAAAGGAAACATAATCGAGCCCAGAATCCCAGAGTGAAAGAAAGAAAAATATAAATAATCGATCCCAGAATCCCAGAGTGAAAGAAAGAAAAAGAAAAATAATCAGGCCCAGAATCCCAAAAGTGAAAGAAAGAAAAAGTAAAATTAACCGAGCCCTGAATCCCAAAGTGAAAGAAAGACAAATGAAAAATAATCGAGCCCACAATCCTACAGTGAAAGAATCAAAAAGGAAAAATAATCGACCCAGAATCCCAGAGTGAAAGAAAGAAAAATAAAAAATTGTCAGGCCCAGAATCCCAGACTGAAAGAAAGAAAAAGGAAAAACAATCGAGCCCAGAATCCCAGAATGAAAGAAAGAAAAAGGTAAAATAATAGAGCCCAGAATCCCAAATTGAAAGAAAGAAAAAGGAAAACTAATCGAGCCCAGAATCCCAGAGTGAAAGAAAGAAAAATATAAATAATCGATCCCAGAATCGCAGAGTGAAAGAAAGAAAAATAAAAAATAATCAGGCCCAGAATACCAGACTGAAAGAAAGAAAAAGGAAAAATAATCGAGCCCAGAATCCCAGAATGAAAGAAAGATAACGGTAAAATAATCGAGCCCAGAATCCCAGAATGAAAGAAAGAAAAAGAAAAAGTAACCGAGCCAAGAATCCCAGAATGAAAGAAAGAAAAAGGAAAAATAATCGAGCCCAGAATCCCAGAATGAAAGAAAGATAAAGGTAAAATAATCGAGCCCATAATCCCAAATTGAAAGAAAGAAAAAGGAAAAATAATCGAGCCCAGAATCCTACAGTGAGAGAATCAAAAAGGAAAAATAATCGAGCCCAGGATTCCAGAGTGAAAGAAAGAAAAAGATAAATAATCGATCCCAGAATCCCAGAGTGAAAGAAATAAAAATAAAAAATAAACAAGCCCAGAATCCCAGACTGAAAGAAAGAAAAAGGAAAAATAATCGAGCCCAGAATCACAGAGTGAAAGAATCAAAAAGGAAAAATAATCGATCCCAGAATCCCAGAACGAAAGAATCAAAAATTAAAAGTAACCGAGCTCAGAATCCGAGAATGGAAGAAAGAAAAAGGAAAAATAATCGAGCCCCAAATCCCAGAATGAAAGAAAGAAAAAAGAAAAATAATCGAGCCCAGAATCCCAGAATGAAAGAAAGAAAAATTAAAAATATTCGAGCCCAGAATCGCAGAGTGAAAGAAAGAAAAAGGAAAAATAATCGAGCCTACAATCCCAGAATGAAAGAAAGAAAAAGATAAATAATAGATCCCAGAATTCCAGAGTGAAAGAAAGAAAAAGTAAAATTAATCGAGCCCAGAATCCCAGAATGAAAGAATCAAAATGTAAAAGTAACCGAGCCAAGAATCCCCGAATGAAAGAAAGAAAAAGGAAAAATAATCGAGCCCAGAATCCCAGAATGAAAGAAAGAAAAAGGAAAAATAATCGAGCCCAGAATCCCAGAGTGAAAGAAAGAAAAAGGAAAAATAATCGAGCCCTGAATCCCAGTGTGAAAGTAAGAAAAATTAAAAATAATCGAATCCAGAATCCTAGAGTGAAAGAAAGAAAAAGATAAATAATCGAGCCCAGAATCCCAGTGTGAAAAAAGAAAAACGAAAAATAATCGAATCCAGAATCTCAGAGTGAAAGAAAGAAAATAGAAAAATATTCGAGCCCAGAATCTCAGACTAAAATAATCGAAATGTAAAGGAACTGATGTAAATCTCACTGTGAATGTAAAAGAAAGAGAATATATATAAATTTAGATCTAACCAAAAAATTTCTAAAAAAATTCAAATTTACTCAACTTTAATGTAATGAATGCAATTTTCATTATATATTTTTTGTACAATCCAGAAGGGTTAATAAACCCTTCTGGATTATACAAAAAATATATAATGAAAATTGCATTCATTACATGAATAATAACGGGTTTTCCCGAGTTTCCGAGTCAAACAAGATTCAATAGAATTCAAAAATCTACATTATTCTAATCAGTTACTTTAATAAAGCGAATGCAAGAGTATTAAGACAACTTTTATTTTATTTTATGTTATTACTTTACAAAACTCGCTGAAAATAACTGCTTAAAATCAGAACGAATAAAAATGTCTAGATAATCTACTGAAAGTTTTTCATCGGTGGTTTCTTTCTTATATTATGTAACATGTCCCTTAAAGACGAAAAAGCATATCGAAATATATGGAAAATTATGGTTTTCATGAAATTCATCTATTTTTTTGTTTAGCTCTAAACATTGTCTACCCCCTGATACAAGTCACATCCCAGTCTCGTCCCTTAGTATATTCCAATTTCTCCATTGGGGGAATTACTCATGCAGATCTTCCGAATGTAAAATTCTTCAAACCTCATTATATGTTGCATCCCATATTTGACCAAAAGAAATTATCACTTTTTTGTTGTTGTAAGTACAAGGCTTCCGGCCGCATCACATTGAAACAACGAAGTTAACCACTATCGATCCTGGTCAGTACCTAGATGGGTGACCGCTTGGGAATACCAGTTGTTTTAATCTTGGATATACGAGTGGTGAAATGGATCATCAGAATCGTTAATCAGAAAGCTGTGTTCCAATTGCCGTTGTATCCGTTATATTCACATGCGCCAACACTCCTGTGAAAACTATGAATTCACCTGTTCTCCCCAATGTATGGGTTAATTAGTAAAAATTTTTATAATTAAGCCATTATTATCTAACAAACATTTATTATTCATTTTAGTTTGCAGGAATTTCTGCTTTGCACGAATGTACAATTCTATCATTAAATCATTACCTCCCTTCCCCCAAAAATATTAAATTGAAAAAAAAAATTCCCTGGCTTTAAATAACCTGCAAAATGTTGATAAACCGTAGAAAACGAACCAGTCCATCAATCTTCTGCAAATACATTTTGGTGGACGCATTCTATAGCATTCATAGAGTCTATGAAAAATACAGTGATGATCAGACCGGTATCTTTGCCACTGTTTCGTTTTAGTTTGCAGGAATTTCTGGTTTGCACGAATGTATAAAAAATAATAGAAAGAAAACTCCAAAGCTTCCCATACGGATTGCTCACATGAAGAAACTTTATAGAACATTGTCAGAATGTTTGAAGATGTGAAGAGGAAGGCGCTGTACAAGAAAGAATTGATACCATCCTGATGACAGCATCAGAAAAATTCAGCTTGAAAGTTGAAGAGAAAAGAATCGAGGATACATGTTGTCATATGAGTTCGGCGAACGCCAACAAATAATAAGAGTGCGAAAAACGAAAGAAACATATAAAGCAATAATAACAATAATTCGTAAACGAAAGAACGGAAATTGCAAACGAAATGACAGGGACATTGCAGTGAAGAGGAAATGTCTGAAAAGAGAGAAAAAAATACGACTAATAGCAGTCCAGAACAAAAGCATTACGTTTCTCGTAAAAGCGAAATAGGAACAATGCACAACCGTACAGCAAAAGACTTTAACGTGGTGAAACTGCACAGACAATGGATCTAATACAGAAAACTCAAAGACTGTATTTATATGTATGTGTCTTTCCATAATATTCTCTTTCTCAACTTGGGATGTGATATGAAGAATTGGATTTAACAAACATACTGTTTTTAAGATTGTTTTCACACATATATTTTAAAAATGTTTTAATAAGAGTGATTGTATATCCTACTAGCAACCGCAGTATTCAGCTAACTAGTAGTCGTTAACCGTGTCGCGTACCATCTTCCATTGATTAGTGCATATCAAGATAATGTATCAATCTGCTGATGCTTGCTTATCTTCGTAAATGGAGAGCTTCTCATGGTTCCAGCTTTTATCATTGAGAACTTATCCTCTAGATAAATATTTCTTTAAATACAGCATAAATAGTGCCAAGAATAAAACATTGTTTAGTAATTTCCTGTATGTTCACTCAAAGACCGGACTTAAATTGGAAATCTCACATGCGATTGGAAGCAGAAACTTCTCAGTCTATTCAGTATCTCCCCATTTTTTGGAGAGCCTGGCTCTTCAATTTGCAATAGGTATTTTCTGTGAGAAGTTAGCTCGCTGGATTTAAGTAAGATAAAACTAGTAAATACTTATTAAGAATGACGTCCTGTAGGTTATCTCTATGTTGTATGACGTGTTCTAATAAGTAGCAAGTTTGTCTTACTAGATAAATTACGAGGGAGTAGTGACTTTGCTCCTCACTGAGGGTTACTTAATCTCGGCCTTGGGTCACAAATAGGCTTAGTAAATCTCGTTCAATACTCTATGACCGTCTCCTTGTTGCTATACATAGATATATGCTGTGTATTTTGCGATAAACATTCAACTTACAAAAGTAGGAGAATTTCTGTTTGTTTTAGGGTTTTTCGTATTACTTTCCATTCTATCATTTGTGTTTTTCTTAACAATTCATCTTTTTGTTCATAGCTTCAATTTCTGAGTTATTCAAATAAATTTGAAAATGGCAAATATTAATATTACACTCTGGTCATTAACTGAGACAATCATTGCATCATACAAATTAATGTATGAATCATCAAAAAGAAAATAGTAAAATTACATTTGATTCAATGACATATTCATCCTTATTTCAATGACTTGTTGCCACTTTGATAAATGGCAAAAACAAAGGGCTTATCGGTTGGTACAAAATCAAGTGAATATCGCATGTGGAATGGCAACGTCCAAGCTCTTTCCAAAAATAAGTTCCTGTTTTATTCTTGCCAAACATCATCCTTCTTTAAATATTGAGGATGGGCGCTACAGAATAACAAAGAAATACTTCTTTTTTTTAGTTAAACATATATATAAACATTAAGTTACTCATGTTCTGTAATATAATGCTGAGACATAGCAATTACTGGAGACTCAATGAATTTGTAACTAACATGATTAACCCTTACAGATTTTAAGCATCCATTCACCTTTGACGTTCTGTGCTTTTGCTAAACCAGTATAACTTTGAAATAATGTATATCAACAATATTATATTTTAAATCGAAATCACCCCAAGTAAGGCAGTAAGCCTTCTAAGACACAGGGGGTTACGCTTTGGCAAAATGCTTGGTTAATAAATTTTCTACTTTGATCATTTTCAATTTTGATTGTAATACTATCATACATGATACAAACACACATATGTTGAATTATATTTCAATATTCCTTTTATTTCTCTTTGAATTTCTGGTATGAAGAGCTACCATTATTCATATCATTTACATTCAGACTAATCTCCTCACCGTTGTGGTTGTTATTATTACAAATTCGGAGTTTTACCCTCCAGCTTTTCTTTCCGTGTCTCTTGATCCGGGTAAAATTCACGGAATTTTATACTGACCCTTTATTTTTAATAATGGCGGTAGATTTTTGTTGTTCTGAAATTCATATCTACGAATATGGTAAGGAAATGTTTCTGCAACTCAGCGAACAACACAAGGATTTATATTGCGTATGGAACATTATAGCTTTTAATCCTAGTTCTTTCAATTTCTGGCTCGTATTCGTAACATAGGATGTCTGGGAGACGTTTCTCTTTGTCTCTACTGGGTGAGTGTTATATATATATATATATATATATATATATATATATATATATATATATATAGGATTGGTGTATACGGAATAAATTCCAATAACCATCAACTACTATTCTTAAAAGAGTGCTCAATGCAGAGGAGAGCATATATAATTATTTATTCGAAAATTATAACATAAATAGGTTATAAAATCACTACAAAAATAGCGATTTTGTTTCAACACTTCTGCTGTCTTATCAAGTGATAGTGTTGAATTCAACACCATCAATTGATAAGACAGCAGAAGTGTTGAAACAAAATCGCTATTTTTGTAGTGATTTTATAACCTATTTATGTTATAATTTTCGAATAAATAATTATATATATATATATATATATATATATATATATATATATATATATATATATATATATACCATGCGACACATGAAGCTGTTTTAATTTTATTATTTCCCAGTTGCATACGTAGATTATCTATAACCTCACAATTATACTCTTCTTAAAGGATCGACGTAGTGTATTGGCTTGTATCGGACGTTCTATTACGGCTTATCATCAATGGTTGCTTTATATTTTCCATCTTGCGCCTCATTTAACCTACGCTTAGAATATACCTACCGGTCAATTAAGCGTGATGTAAAGGTTAGCAAGCTTGTCTCGATAGATATGTTATGACTGGCTGACATACATTCATGTGTGTTGCACATCTCGGCTCACTTATAAAACACCCATTGGGCAATTCAGCGTGGTGTAATGGTTAACAAGCATGTTTCGGTACTGAAAAGCTAGTTCGATCTTCACAGTCTATCCCATACATTCGTCTTTATGTTACATCTAAGCTATGCTTAGATTATTTCTATTGGGGTAATTCAGTTTGGTATAATGGTTAGCAAGCATGTCTAATTAGAGTATGTATTCGACCGTCATTGGCGCCTGATACAGTCGTCTTTGTGCCATATCTAACCTATACTTGGAATATTCCTATTGGGCAATCGACCGTAGGGTTATCAAGCCTGTCTCGCTAGATAAATTACGACTGAATAGTGAGTACCACCGTCACTGTGTTCTCCATACATTCGTTTTTATGCAACGTCTAAGCTATGTTTAGAAAACCATCATATATCTGCTCGTCTCACACCCGTGTCTGTAATTCATTTATTGCTTCCAATGTTAGTTGCTTGCTTATTGTTTTAATGAAATATTTTACAATCATATGAGAAAGCGGAATAAGGCATGTATACATATATTACCGCATCATTAGATTTAATTTTCACCTGTCCTATTCTTAAATTTCAGTTACTATCAGAGTTCCAATATCCCCGCCAGAAATCTTACCCGTTAATGATTTTTCTCACATTCCTTCACACACATCTTAGATTAATATGTGCACATTTGCTTCATCCACCGCAAGAAAAGTTGGCTCTCTGTGCCGAGCCAGGAAAGGTTTCTCCCGGGAATCGATCCTCCAAATCTATAAATCAACCATTCTCCCTTGCATGGAGTATTGCTGCCATATATGGTCTGGAGCCACTGCTGTTTGCCTCAGCGTTCTTGATAAGATCCAGAGACGGATATGCAATGTAATTGGCCCAGATATGTCATCTCGTCTGCAGTCGCTCTCTCAAAGACGTGCCGTTGCCTCGCTGTCTTTTTTACAAATAATTTCACGGTAATTGCTCCGATGAGCTGCTTTCGCTGGTTCCCAGGCCTCATGAATTTAAGCGTCCTACGAGGCTGGCATCCCGTTCCCACACCTTCACCGTTGAAACTGTTAGATGTAGACGTCCCTTCTACTCCAATAGCTTCATCTCTCGCACATCTCGCCTGTGGAACTCCCTTCCTTATTCCTGTTTCCCTGACAAATATAATCTCCAACTATTTAAGTGTAACGTCAATCGACATCTCCAGTTGCCTTGATCTATCCACTTCCCTTCTCCACATCCTTTCACCTTTCATTCCTATCTGCTCTCGCTCCAAACCTTCTGTAACCCCCTTGCCTTGATTGATCCACTATCTTTCTCGACATCCTCTCCTTTACCACTCCTATCTGCACTTCCTCCAAACCTTCTGTAACCCCTTGCGTGCTAGTGGCTTCCAGCCTTGCTTGGGGTGAAAAGCTTAAAATAAAAACAAAAAAAATCATTCCTCACAACATTTTTTCTTATCATTTTCCTTTACATGGGTCGTTCAAACTGTGATAAGCTTCACAAAGAAAGAGTTGGGGACAAAAGACATTTCCACCATTTTTCAATATATTCCTCTTAACATCAAATCACTTGGTCCAACGATAGTTAACAGTGAAACAGATAAAAAAATGCCGTTAGCATAGTTTACATAGATTTTTTGAAATCTCATACGACAAAAGGGAAATAAATAACAATAAAATGAACAATGATTAATTTAGATAAATTTTACAGCAATTCTATTGCTATGATGAAACGCACTTATAATAATATGCAATGGAAAACCTTTACCAACATATATGACCGAATTGCTTATGAAAATTTTGATGCGAAAATTGTTAAAAAAAAAGGTCTCGCCCAGAACATATTGTAGAAACAAGGCAGTTTTTCATTATTTTTCAATATCGCCCTCTTTGCCATGAATGCACTTGGTCCAACGATGCTTAAGCAGTGCAATCTCATCTCTAAAGAAGATTGGTGTCCTGGTCCTCCGCAGTATATATAATCTCATCATTGTTTCCAAAATGCCGACCAGACAAGTAGGATTTTAATTTAGGAAACAAGAAGTCAGATGGAACTAAATCTGCTGAATAAGTTAGATGTTGTAGTAATTCAAAGCAACAGATTGCTCTTTCTGCAACTGCAGACTGTGAAAGGGTGCTTTATTCTGGAGCAAGAGCACACTTGTCTTCAGCTTTCCTCTGCTTTTCCGTTCGATTGTTTCCTTCAGTTGTCTTAATTCTGATGCATAATACTTTTCATTAATCAATTTTACCTACTTTCTGGGTTGTCTATCATGATTACGCATTTAGAATTTTAAAAAAGCCCTCAGCTTGCCAACAGACGCCGCCTTCTTGAAGTTTTTCGGCGATGGACAATCAGAGTGTTTCCATTGTTTGATTTGAAACTTTGATTCATGTTCAAAATGATGAACCCATGTTTCATATTGAGTCCCTAATCTGCGATGGAAATTCTCAAGTTCAGACTTGAAACGAGTCAGAATGGTCATGGATCTGTCCACACTTTTCACCTCCCACACTGTAGTCAGCATTCTTGGGACCCGTCAAGCAGACAGTTTGCTCATCGCCAATATCTCAGTTCAAACAGTATTGCCCGATAAAGAACTAATGCTTATGGACTTATCTGCTGAACAGTAAAACATCTGTGATCCAAAACAATACGTTGGAAGGCGTCAAATTGTTCATCAGTGATTGGGGTTTTGGGGAACATATTCCGTGCTGTCCCTGCCGTTATAAACAATTCCGCAGCCCACTTCTTCACAGTTGCATTAGAAGGTGGAGACTTCGGCAAGTGTCTGAACCTGGTTCTCGTGGATTTTCTTGGGTGTTATAGCTTTTTGTTTTTTTTATAATTTATGATTGCGCGAGCGTCAGTTTTGACTCTTTTTAGATTTGATGGACATCTTTCACATTTGTACGGACCCCATCTGCGTAGAAATGAAATCGGACATCTGAATTAGTTTTTCTAATTTTACATGAATATTTAGTGTGTTGCCACAACAAAAATGTGGCTCTTCTTTCGAGGTGAGGATTAGAACTTTTTGAACGACCCTCGTAGGTTTCTTCCTAATTTTCCCCATCATAATATATTCATTCTCCTAATGCAACTCGCTTTCGCATTTCCTAGACAATTCTTTTGTGTATGTTTCCCGGTCAGAATGCGCTAATGCAGTTGAGAAATTTCGTTCTATTAATGCATTTGGTCGTAGTTTTAAAAGCTGTACATAAAAAGCAGATGGAATAACAAAACAAAATTACACACGGGCATGAGACTGAAAAGAAAACAATATACATCCTATTTTCCATTATATTTTCATAGAATTAACGCATTTTATTCCTTTCACACTTTATCTAAATTTCTGTATAGTCCTTTTTATTATACTTCCATACATTTGCCTTAATATTTCTTTAAATTTAAGGCTCTACACGCAAGCAGTATATCTGTTAAAATTATTTAATCTGTACATTTGAGTATCTATCGTAAGAATGTAAAAACCGGTCAACATTTATCTGTGGTCATAAACCTAACAATACCAGTTACGTAAATAATACTGAGCAGTCCCAGAAATTAACGGATGGCAACTACGAAAAAAGTGAATAAAGGAGAACGAGATGAAAGAACGAAGAGCTAACTATAAGGAGACATGATATATAGTCTTCGGCAAGCGAGCCAAGTTTCGACGTACGAGATTCAAGCAAGAATAGAAATTTGACTATATTTTAAGTGCTAAATAGAGGGCGGAATATGTGACACAAAAAATACGAAAGAAATAGTGAATGTGTCTTTAAAAACCTAAACAAAGTATTCAGAAAGAGGAACTTTTTCTTAAAGAATGAAAAAGGAAAGAATACGTAATACGAATTATATCCTACACAACGGATACTGGAAAATCCAAAAAGGGATATATTTGAGAGCCGAGGCAAAAGAAATGTGCTTCAACCAAAGGATGTTGAGAATACCGTGGTTGGAATGTGTGAGCGATGAGGCTTACGGCCATTACTCGTGGAAACACGAGTTCCTGTGGGATGACCGAAGTTAAACCTGGTCAAAGCCTATAGGAGGGACTGCGTAGGAATATCATGTGCTGTAGGTTTGAATATTCGGGTGGCGTAATGGATAATGCCTCGGAATGTCCCTTCGAAAATCTAAGAATAATATTAAGAAACAGGAAGTAAATGAATGTTTTGTAATGCAAATTCTCTAATATGGCGGGAAATTGAAGTATAGCGGATATGAGTCAACAAAAGAACTTTGAGAATACTACATTTGCATTATGAGAGTGACGAATAAACTTGAAGGAAAATGGAAAAAAGGCCATTTCAGTGGCAGAAAGTGACAGTTAAAAGATCTGGGACGTATAATAAGGAAAGAGGTTTTGGAGAAATTGACACTCACATGACATATTTAATGCCAAATGGGCTGGAAAAACAAGAAAATAACGTATCTAACATGCTGGTGTGAATGGATGTTAGAAGAGAGAATGGGGGAGATAGTAATGAGGAAAAGATTGCTTAGATCTACAAGAGATAGGAAAGTGTGGAGAAACATAATCAACCATGTTCTTATGGGTCACGAAAGAATATCATGGCAGAAAAATGAAAGAGCTTAGGCAAGGTACTCAAAGAACACCGGAAGGATTATGAGAAATAGGGTAGAAATGATTTAAATGATTTATCTCCAAGCAAGATGACAATGCCATTAGGATGCTGGGGTTTACAGGAAGTGCAAGGGAATGAGTAGATATTTGTGAAGAAAAATCAGGATACATCCAGGAAAGTGATGCGTTGCGCCTTCTCGGGCTAACGTTCTGAGCTGACATGAAGTGGAAAGACTATATTGAATTCATTGTTAGATCAGCTGCTAAGAAAGTTGGATTCAGAACCTATTATACATATCTAAAAGTCTACCATGTGTCCATGCTTAAAGTATTTCTGCCCTTGCTATTTACATTGTTCCCAATGATAAAATTTAAAGAATCGGCAATATTATCGGTCCTGGTCTGGCAGCTTGGCTTCAGTCATTTCCCCGCAGCTGTAAAGTTTCCACTTTGTGTCTTTTCTATAAGTAATTTCATGGTAATTTTTCGGATGTGCTCTTCGCTACGGTACCTAGACTTTTAGAATTTAAGCGCAGTAATACACTGACATTAAGTTCTCATCAATTTAAAGTTGAGCTAGCTCGTTGTAAATATTATGCTAGCAGTTTATTTTCTCGCAGTTCTCGCCGGTGGAACTCCAGGCTTCATGCTTTACAGGAAAATCTTCAGCAAAAATTTAAAGGCAATGTCAGACGCTATCTACTGTCCTCTTGAAGACTCTTTTCTTTTCTCGCTCATTATTAAAATTTCTATTGCTATTTATTCCACACCTAGTAACCATTCCAGTAGCACGCTTAAATTCGTGCAGACAAGGCTCTAAGCGGAAGAGATCGTCAGCACAACTGTCATGAAAATAGTTGTAGAAAAGAGAGAGTGAAACCAAGTCACGTCGGTGGGAAAGTGACTGAAGTCGAGATCCTGGTCATGAACTTTTTGAATTTTTTCAAGAATCTCGAGATAAGTAGTAGGCGCACCAAACCAGTTATTGGAACAATATTCAATGCACGTTGGAATGGCAGATTTATGAATATGCAGTAGAGATTCTGATGAGAAGACTTGTCAGGACAACGCGAATAATTGTACGAAGACAGAATATCTGGACGTCAGCACCAGAGACACCTAAATGTTTGAACTAAGATTTAGAACTATCATGATCAAACAGGTAGAGATTTTTAATTCTCTGGGTTGTTTAAATTACAGACGATGGAAATTATGACACAGAAATCCCAAGGTGAATTGAAATGACGGAGATGTTTACCAGATATTAATCAATGTACTGTATATGTCAGCGTACAAGGCAACATTTTAACCGTAAAAAATGCCTTCATAAATAGGGGTCCGTTTCATACCCCAGGTATAAAATGTGAAGCTTAAACCCTGTGGTTTAAGGTACGTTTTTATCATGTTTGATGGTAGGCTAACACCTATGACTTTACATTTAAGTTGTCGTTTCTTGTTTTAAAACACAGTTGTTAAAATTTAAGGATTGTATAAAATAATACATTTTTAAAACCGATTAAAATTTGTAAGTGGAAATGCAAATAAATATTTTTTGAATTGCAATACGACTATAATGATAAGTATTTATAGATAGATAGATAGATAGATAGATATGAACAGAAAGGGGATAGATAGATAGATAGATAGATAGATAGATAGATAGATAGATAGATAGATATGAACAGAAAGGGGATAGATAGATAGATAGATATGAACAGAAAGGGGATAGATAGATAGATAGATAGATAGATAGACAGATAGATAGATATGAACAGAAAGGGAATAGATAGATAGATAGATAGACAGATAGATAGATATGAACAGAAAGGGAATAGATAGATAGATAGATAGATAGATAGATAGATAGATATGAACAGAAAGGGGATAGATAGATAGATAGATAGATAGATAGATGTGAACAATTGCGGGATAGATCTGCGTGTATGTGCAATTGACTTTTTTCTTTCTCTATTTTCAGTTCTTGCGATTGAAACTATCTATCTATCTATCTATCTATCTATCTATCTCCTTTCTGTTCATATCTATCTATCTATCTATCTATCCCCTTTCTGTTCATATCTATCTATCTATCTATCTATCTATCCCCTTTCTGTTCATATCTATCTATCTATCTATCTATCTATCTATCTATCTATCCCCTTTCTGTTCATATCTATCTATCTATCTATCTATCTATCTATCTATCTATCTATGTAACCTTCATATCTATCTATCTATCTATCTATATATCTATCTATCTATCTATCTATCTATGTAACCGTTCACATTTATCTATCTATCTATCTATTATGCCGCATCAAAACATCTATCTCGCAGCTTTTACTTCAGGTATAAAATTTGAATCTTAAATCTCGTGGTTTAAGGTAAGTTATTAGTATGGGAGATTTTTGACAATAGGCTAACTCCTGCCTTGATAACTATTACCAAAAATATTTTCTACTAATTCATATCTCTATCTATAAAAGGCAGGATGTGTGTGTGTGTGTGTGTGTGTGTGTGTGTGTGTGTGTGTGTGTGTGTGACGAATGCACGGCCACAATTTTCGACAGATTTGCACCAAAATTTACATACACAAGATACAAGTTAGTGGGGTGTTAACTAATATGCTAGCATGCAAAAAAAATCGATAGCTGCATTCGTCACAAGTGGGAAAAATTTAAATCTGCAAGGCACTTTACTCCAATTGGCTCATTCGCTTGCTTAAACTCAACGTTGATTCTGATTCCGCAGATTTGGGTTTGGTGTGAAAAATTATTTTTGTTAACATTCTTTTTCATTAGGTTTTTCCAGTTACGAGTCCTTTTTTTAAAGCTGATCGTTTTGTGTTCATTTTGTTTAGTTCCTTTTTCGTAACAAATTTAATGTTTAGTATAAAAAATTCGCAGTGTAAGATAGGCAAGAAGTAAGGCATGTAGCAACATCAGCACGGCAAAGGGCACTCCTTTAAAGGCAAAGAAGGGCAAAAGTATTTTAAGTCAAGTGATAGCGATTTCTGTATGAGTCGTACCATTTTCGAATCAAGCACCGACAACGCCGGGCCATACTGCTAGTTATTATATACAAAGTGTAGTGTAATAATGTTTACTGAATCTATATAAAGAGACTTGTACATATGTCACCCCTATGTACGTTTTTCGATCTCAGTGTATTATAAACAATCTGATGCAACAGGTAGTGACTGCAGTAGTTAAACGCGATTAAAAGTTAATTAAATAAATAACTTAAAGATAAATATTGAACAGAATGAAAGGTTTGAAAGAATTCTTTATTAAACTTTAAACTTTAATTTCGCTGTTCGTCGCAATTGCTATTGGTATCGTATAATTAAACCGTAATTAAAACTTAAGCAGGGCACAGTATGTTGCTCATACGTTTTTTTTTCTAGCACGTGTACTGTGACATATTCGGGTTCATTCATGTCTATAAGAGTGACTTCATGTGAAGGGATTATAAAGAATGGTGATTTTAAAAAAATGTGCACAAAATAAATGTAAATAAACTACGGAGATCAGTTGCGTATAGGAAGAAAGATTATGCTGAATCAAGGTGACGGACAAATATATAAGAATTTAGAAACAATTAAATTATTTTAACTTTTACGTACATACGTCGCTGAATGTAAAAGACAGAATGCTCAAATCACTCTGCGGGCTCTAGCGTAAAGTCCGCCTGAAAGGCGACTACTAGGCAAGTTTATTTAATAAATTCAGTAAAATAAATTTTTAAATATGATTTGTTGGGTTCGTCTTGTACGCGAATATAGCGCTAAACCGACATTTAAACTTGAAAATTTGGGGATCGAATTATACGACCAGTCTCTATATGAAAATACGCTATATAAAAATTACGTTGGATTTAAAGAAAATAAATCTGACCTATGTTATATATGTATGTCTATTTTTCTGAGATGAGGTATTATGTACACTATTTACATTATTCAGACTATTGTCCTCATCTTTGTTGCCATATTTATCACAACGTTTCGGCCGTTGTACGCTCCGGTCTTCTTCAGGTGGTTGGAATGTCGAACTGAACCCTTTATTTCGCTCGCTGATGTAGACTGTTATAATTCCACGTGCTATGTCTAATGGATGTCAGTTATTAGCTACCTCCTCTTAATTCACTACTCCAAGTTCTCTACTGCCTTAACCAGGTAATGAACTCACACCTCTTTGGGTCCTCTGACTGGATCTCACCAACGCCTTTATCCAATGTGCCGAAAACTTGTGATAAATATGGCAACAATGATGAGGACAAGAATCCGAATAATGTAAACGGTGTATTTTATATCTATACGGTAGTGAATGCTGGACAATGTCCTTACAAATCAAGAAGTGAGTCGTAACGACAGAGATGTATTTATACAAATGGATGATAAGAATAATATCGATTGAAATAGGAAAGAAGAGAATCTGAGTTGGAAAAGATGGCGGCACATAATGAGGAAATATGGTTGAGGAAATTATAATTTAATAGCTTATACTGAAGTCAGAATTGGTCGAGGGAAACATCTTTGAATCTTTCTAACAAGAATGGTGGTCTTCTCAGCGTAGCTTAGATGTAGCACAGGGGTGAATGTATGGGTTAGCCGTCGAACTCGCTGTTCAGTCGGAATTGATTTTGCTTTCGCTATAGCTGTTTAAATTAACATCATACACGGCTGCTCTAATGTTTATTACACGCCTTGATACCTACGAAAAAATGACAGTAGGTCCCAAGACGCGATCCTGGTAATCTTCTCCATCTAATGACACATACGTTCGCGTGTGTTTATCATCTCTGTGAAATTCATGTTTCGCATGGGATTGGTGCTTAAAGAGACAAAGAAACACTGTAAATTATAGTCAATTATATTTTATGTCCATTCTATGATTATGTACGTTTACGCGGTAGAATTTTTTACAAACACCTATGACCCCGAACGCTATACTGGCTTTACATGCGGAGATATGTAGGATGATATGCTACTTAGTCAACTAGAAAGGCAGGGATCACTCAACACTAATTCGAAAAAAAAACTTCGATTGCTAGTAGAATTTGTGACCCCATGTAGAGAATCCCACTTCCAATGTTTAATAATTCTTCATACCACAGTAATGAAAATGGAAGAAACAAAATAAGGGTTTTCGAATTCCCTTGACGAAACCACTAGCATAATTTGAACCAGAAAATACAGGGTTAAGTTATTGATCTTAAAAAACAGTCCAAATTCATGTTTGTTTGAAAATATATTTGTTTTCTCTAAAACTTTCAAATCCGACCTCAAGTTTAATTCGTACTTACCATCCATTGCTAACGTTGCAGGTAATCCTTGATATAGTTCAAAAGCGTCTCTGAGATCTTGTGGATGACGAATTATTCTTTAACCCCTCTCCCACAGGCCGCATGTGGCAAGCCTCTAACTGCTCTTCCGCTACTTCCATGGACATTACTCGGGCGGACTATATTTTCTGGTCCCGCCAAGGCAAACCTTCAAGACAAGAACACATCATAACACTTACATAACAGGAAACCACCAACGTTCCCTCCGTATTCTATCGGAGAGAAATAAAGTTCCGCCCGAGCAACTTCTTCCCGCGAACCACTGCCCCGAGGAACGGATTCCTAACCGGCACCAGATCACAACAATATTAATGTGTTGAAAGCTATGGTTAACCGTTACCTTCCCTTCACACAAATGACTTCCTAAAGTAATCATCTACCTCGAGTACACACCAGGCCTTGTAAAAACTTGTGAACCTTACTGTATAAAATAAAAATGATCTGGATGTAATCTATGTGGCCTCAAGGACACATGGTCTATTGGATAAAAGCGTTGGTTGTATCCAGTGACTTGACCCAAAGTGTTATGAGTTCGACACCTTGCTACGGCAGAGGTGAATCAAAAGAAAATCTTGGAGAGTTGAGTTAAAGTGAGATAACTGAGACATCCGGAACAGTTCGGGTTCAGTTAGAAATTCTAATCACCTGAAGAATGTCTGAGCGTACAATAGCCGAAATGTTGTGAACATGACAATAAAGATTAGGACAACGGTCCGGACAATGTAAATGTAAATAATTACAAAACCTCATCTCCGAAATATAGATAGATATTGAATGTAATCTGTTCATGAAACTATTAAATATAAACGCATAGGTGACAGGGAGAAATCCCCGGCGTATGCCACAAACATTTTAATATGATAACATTTATGGATGAAATGTGTTCTTTTGAAAGCAATCCTGTTGAAGTCACCGTCATCATGTAATCGCACTGAAAAAGAAAACAATTAATATTCAAGCTAAAAATGACACTGAATGAGTGATCTAAGAGTTTCCGATGATATTACCAAAGCAATAGAAGATTCCATCCATTCGGAAGTAAATAATAATCGTATGTCTTCTTAAAAATACATTCATCAGTTTCTGCTAAAAGAAGGTGTCGACTTTTCCGGGCTTACGAAATAAACGCGAATAAACAGGATTCTGTCAATAAAGAACGCAGAATACGAAAAAAAAAAAAGAAGAATTCCTTTATGGAATGGTTTGTCCTAGTGACAAGAAATAGTTTATCAACACCACAAAAGTGCTGTCAAATTCGAATCTCCCGGGATAGGGTTTCAAAGAATATGAAACATAATGACATTCAGAAAGCGAAGTTAATTCTTTATGTGGAATGACAATTTTAACGTGAACAAGCATAAAGAGAATAGAATAAATCCCTGGGGAAGAAACTGAGAAAATTGCAAATGATGATGATGATGATGATGATGATGATGATGATGATGATTGCGGTTGTGGTGGTGATGGAGAAATTATCTAATACAGCTAGGGGATAACATCTTGAAGGAAAGGAAGAAGCCAAAGAAAAAAATCCGGGAGAAAGTGAGCGGTCAAGATGGATAAGGGGTGGGAGAACAAGACAAAGAGCAAAATCAGCTAGGAGGACGAATAATAAATCGGAAGAACGAAGGTTGATAAGGAGAAACAGAAGGAGAAGGAGGAGGATGACGAGAAACACGATGAGGAGGACGAGGAGAAGGAAGAGTAGAAGGAAAGCAGGAGAATAAGAATATGGAGGATGTGAAGAAGACGTCCACGATGAATGAAACGAAGACGAAAATAGGATCATGAGCAGGAAAATCAGAAGAAGAAGACAAAAAGAAGAAGAAAAGAAGAATACGTAGAAGAAGAAGAGGACGAGCGATAATATTAATAATGAGAAGAAGAAGAAGAAGAAAAAGAAGAAAAAGAAGAAGAAGAAAACGAAGGAGAAGTCGGGGAAGAAGAAGAAGGATAAAAAGACGAAGAAGAAGAATTAGATGTAGAAGACAAATAATAATAATAATAATAATAATAATAATAATAATAATAATAATGATAAGAAGAAGAAGTAGAAGAAGAAGGAGAAATTAGATACAAAGTTAATGGGTATAATGGAATAATAATAATAATAATAATAATAATAATACGAAGACGGAGAATAATAATAATAATAATAAGAAGAAGAAGAAGAAGAAGAAGAAGGCAGAGAATAATAAGACTTAAAAGCAGAAGAGAAAGTAGATGAAGTAGGAGAAGATGGAGAAAAGACTTAGAAGAAAAATTAAAAGAAGACGTAGAAAACGAATAATAATAATAATAATAATAATAATAATAATGACAAGAAGAAGAAGAAGAAGAAGAAGAAGAAGAACTAGATAAATTAAACATTTATATGTTGACCATTCGCCCACTGCGTCGAATATTGCTGCCTCATCTGGTTTGGTCCTTCTGATAAGTATTTCCCATCGCCGTAAAGTAGCTTCCCTCTGCCTTTTCTATAAATATTTTATGCTAATTGTCCAAATAACTTTCTAGTGAGTGTTCATGGGAATTTTTTCTACAAATATTTCGTGATAGTTCTTCTTTTGTACCCAAAAGCGCAGTATTTGATTGGTGGAAAGACCTTAGCATTTTACAGCTGAAATATCTAAATATAACTTTAAGTTCATTGCTAGCAGTTTCTTTCACACTACTCATTCGTGGACGTCTTGTAGAGGATCGCTGTTCAGCGTATGAGTGAAGTGGCCATATTTGTTGTGCGTGTGTTAAGACCTCCTCCACAATTATTTATTTTTGTACAGGAAAAAGGTGTGGAAAGTATTATGTCAATTATATTTAATTTAGAACAGCAGATGACAAAATACCAGACAGATGATAAAGTTGATAATAACATTACAATAGGATTTATTGTGGAAATGAATATACATGTATGCGAGACAGAGTTACGTCTCTTAGACCTGATGAAATTGTGATTGAGCTCATATTATGAAAGCATAGTTTGAGTTAGTAAAGTTTAGAAATAATAATACTTGCATATAATAAAGTATTGTTCATTTAACGTCTGACTTAATCAGTCGAGACGAATATTCATCTTGATGGCTGTGTTGAAATGACGTTAGCAAATCAAAAAGAGTGAGTGAGAGTTACGAGAGCCAGCGTCCAGAGTCAAGCGTGAGGTTGAAAGCTGTCTGCTTTTTGTTAGTCACACGTGTTGGGTTTATATATCATCGCTATATCACGTGGGTGGCTCCAAATGAATTTTGCGCCTAAATTGACTCTGCACGTGAGAACGATCTGATTGGTTGAAACTGACCAATCAGCAAGTTGGATTTACTGTGATTGACCAATGATTTCTCCTTGATATTTTGTGTATTAAAGTAGATGTTATTTACCTGATAGGAAGAGTGCATTTTCTAAAAGGGTAAAGCTGGCCGCTGTGGACGAGTCCACAGTCTCATCCGGTCATTGCGTTTTTTTTTATTCTCTTCACATCTTTTTCCCGTATTCTCTTTATCATCTTGTTTGAGAAGAAATTATTTTTTTTAAAAGCTAGAAGGTATTAAGAGGAGAACAAGTAACTTCAGCTAAAATGAAATTATTTATAGAGGGAAGCTGAAGAAAATGAATGCGTTGACTAAATAAAGGGGAAGATTTACAAATAATCTGTTAAAGAAGAATATGAAATTTAGGTCATCATTGATGATTCGTTGAGGAAAAATTGAAGGGGAAAAGGACTACAATGAAATGATGATGATTTACGTGGTAATTGTAAAGAGAAGATGAAAGATATTTTATGTAAAACAAGGAGATGATCCACATAAAAGATGAATGAGAAAAAATGGTAAAAATGAAAACATTACCTAAAAGAAGATGAACCACAAAGAACATAAAAAGAAAAGGAGAACATTTTGCAACTGAAACATGATTTGCAAATAGAAATTGGAAAGAAGAAACAGATGAATAACAAGAAGAAGATGGAGATGAAGAAGAACAAGAAGTAAAATCAGAACAAGACGCTGAAGAAAAATAACAAGAAAAGTAAGAAGAAAAAGTAAAAGAAGGAGAACAAAAACAGGAAGAATAAACTGAAGAAAAGAAGCTGAAGTTGGAGAACAAGAAGAAGAAGAAAAGACCAAGAGGCAGAACAAATAGCTGAAATAAGAGAACAAAAAATGATTAAAACAACAAGAATAAACTGAAGAATAGAAGCTGAAGAGAGAGAACAACAAGAAACTGAAGAAAAATCTGAATAAGAAGCAAAATAAGAAGAAAAAAAAGAAAATGAAGAAGAACAATTTAAAATAAAAGATGATTCACACAGTGAAGGATAAATGGTAAAAAAATAAAACTTCAACCAAAAGAAAGAAGATGCTTTAGCAAGAGAAAATGAAAACGAAAAGAAGAAACTACTCAAAGTGAAAAAAAGACGAAGAACTCAACAAAACAAAGACGATTTAGAAAGAGGACATAAAAACCAGAACAAGAAGGTGATCAATAAGAAGGAAGAGAAATGATGTATACTAGATGATGAATTACAGAGAGCAGGGAAAATGGAAGAAAACAGAATAAGTGTTTTTTTTATTTATTAAAAGCAGGTGACTATTCAGTGAAGTTGAAAAATAAGTAGATCAAGAAGAAAAAGTGAAGAAGCTGAAAAAAAGCTAGTAGAAGAAATAAACAGTATGAAGATGAAGAGGACGAAAATAATGAGAAGCTGAAGAAAAACGACAAGAAAAAGATGACAAAGAAAATAGTGTGAAGAAGGCGAACAACAAGAAGTAGAAGAATATAATAAAAGATTAAGAAAAAGCTGAATAAAAATAAAAACAGCAACAACAAGAATTAGAACAAGCTGAGGAAGAACAACAAAAGGATGAAGAAGAACCTGAATAAAAATATGAACAAAATGAAGAAGAAAAAACTGAAGTAAAGAAAAACAAAAAAAATAAGATGAACAAGGAAAAGGAGCTGAAGAAGAAGATGATGAAGAAAAACTGATGAACATGAATTCCTCAACAACAACAAGATGAAGAAGAAGAAAAAACAAAAAGATGAAGAAGAACAAGTAAAAAAAAAAGACAAAGAAACTGGAAAAGGTGACGAAGAAAAAAATAAGAAGAATAACTAAAACAACAATAATTAAAAGAACGAGAATTAAAAGCTGAAGAAAAAGTAACAAAAAAAAAAGAATACGAAGGAAAAGATGAAGAAGATGAGGATAATGAAGGCGGCGACGAAGAAGAAGAAACTTCTATGAGAGTGTAGTAAGAAGAATAAAATGATAATGTTGTTGGTAAATTATCATTGTTCTTGAAGTTCTTATGCGAATCGTAAACAATGCAAAACAAAGATGTGTCCAGATTAGATTCACTGATTACATTATCCTGTTTATTATTCTGCTTTTTTCTGTCTGCTTTTGTCTTCTATTCTTAACTCGTAATTAGATACAAAGTTTCCAAGTGTAATTAAGCTAAAAGCTTTGATATAACTCGGCTTAAAAAAGAGAGGTTTCTTCTGTCACTGAGTCGCGTCTCTACTTTTATCCAAAGATGTCAACGATTTTAGAAGTAGGAAAACAGTAATGATGTGACGCTTCAAGTTCAGATTTGGCTAAAAACTGTTGGTTATTTCTTACTTAGATTATATATATATATATATATATATATATATATATATATATATATATATATATATGTATATACCTAAATCTGAAATACTTTGGCAAGTAGGAATAATCAAAAGACAATAATTCGTTTGCATGATTACCCTGCGAACGATTGTAACGCTAAAAGTGATGACTAGTTTTTCTATAAATATAATTTATATATCCTATTATTTTGTATTACGTTAAACGTAATTTTTAGTGGATACGGTCACGAAGTTAAGCAACGTTGAACCTGGTCAGTATCTAGGTGGGCGACCGCTTGGGAATACCAGGTGATGTATATGAGAATGTGCAGGTGGTGTAATATATAATGGTTCGGAATACTTAGTCGAAGGGAAGAGTTCAAATTACTGTTAGGTTCGTTATATCCACTTACGCGTAAATACCTTTGGGACACGTATGAATCCACCGCTTCTGTTACCAGCTATTGTTTAATTAGTAAGACTTTTATGGCCAAAACATTATCTTCAAACAGAAATTCTTACAATCTAAAAATATTTTCTGGCTTTAAATAAACTTTAATAGGTTGATAAGCCATAGAAATCGTACCAATCAATCATAGATATAATTAGGTGTTTCAGTTACAGAAACTAACATTTAAATTTGTTTTTAAATCATTTCACCCCATGCGAATTAGTAATGCCACTAAGACTGCGTGTGAAAGAATAAGGAAACAAAATCATTATTAAGGAGCGAGAACAGAAGATGAGTAATCAAGAAGACAGTTGATAACGATTGACGTTGGATTCAAACACTTGAAAATCAAATTTGCCAGGAAAGCATGAATTTGGAGGAAGATCCACAAGCAAGAAATGTAAGACAAACAAAAAAGTGTTAGCAATCAACTTACGGTTACAACTAGGTAATTCAACTGGAAGTTGATGGGACCTTAAGAAGTGCGCTTAAATTCATAAACTCTCAGTACCTCAGCGAAGAAAACTTCCTAAAAATTATGAAGTTATAAAAAAGGCATCGGGAAGTTACATTACCGCGGTTGGAATGTGACGAGACACCAAGTCAGGACCAGTAATATTGCTGATTCTTCTTTGAATTGTACTAATTATATAACAGGTGCAATGGACCTTATGTGACAGTAATATTCTAAGCATGGGCGAATGGGATACTTATGATATGTAAGATTCTGGAGAGAAGAAAATGGTCTGGCATGACAGAGTGAACCATCTTTCTCAGTAGTAGAAAGGGATCACTCAGATGATTATTAGGGAGAAGTTTCATTTTGGAGGCGTTAAGATTAACAAGTCATTCCTTGCTCCAGTAAGCAACAAGGATTTTAATTAATCGCTTTACTTTGAACGTAGTATGGAAAACGAAATATGTAAAATATGATGTTAAAAGTCAATAGATACAAGTAAGTATAATGATCTGGAGAGGAGTAACTGGTTTCGCTCCACGCTCATCAAAAATCTTTCAAGGATAAAAGAAAAGAACGTACTGATTATAAAGTAAAAAATGTTGATACCATATTACGAATATTTCTATTCTTCTTCTTCTTCTTCTTCTTCTTCTTCTTCTTCTTCTTCTTCTTCTTCTTCTTCTTCTTCTTCAATAACATAACAGTTCTTGGTGCAATTATCTAGCATAATAACATTCGAACGACAATGCTTTATAACTTTGTCTGTTTCAAAATCACAATCTGATAATATTGTGAGCCTTCCAGATTCCTCAATTATTCTACAAGGCACATGCTTTCTTTTAATCATTTCACACAAACGAAGGTAATAAAGCCACTAAGACGAAAGATCTTACTGTGTGTTATAGGATACGAGAAAAAAGGAGGGAGGACAATAAAAGAATAATAATTAAGAAGACAGAAGATAACGATTGACATTGAATTTACATTTTTAAAGACAAAATTAGTAATTTATTCTTACTAACTTATATAAACATGACTGGGAAGCAAGGAACCTAAAAAGAGTTCCATAAGCTAGAGGAACATTAGAAGAAATTAATAACATAGAACTTACAGTAACATATAGCCATTTCAACTGAAAATTGAAGAGACCTGTCGTCAATTTATTACTACATTTGAATTCATAAAAGTAGGTACCATATAGGAAAGTGATATTTATTCTGTATAAATTACAGAAATGTGGCACAAGGCCAAAGGGGGGATTGGGGAAAGGACGGTCTGCTTCTGTCTTAAATATAACTTAGCTAGCCGCAAACACTGACCCAATCGTACAAACAATATTCCATACACCAAAACAACACATTCATACGTACCTTCCTTACTACAACCACCATAATACCTCATTGTCTCTATGAAAATATTAACTAGTCCCCATATTTACAATTCAGTGTCAGTGGGGGGAGGGGAATAAAATAACAATTCTAAAAACTAACCGCAATGAGTATGTCCATATAGGAAAGTTCATCAAAACAATTACGATGAAAGTATTTATAGGGAATACAC
The DNA here is from genome assembly GCA_964036315.1 of Acanthosepion esculentum. Classification (NCBI taxonomy): domain Eukaryota; kingdom Metazoa; phylum Mollusca; class Cephalopoda; order Sepiida; family Sepiidae; genus Acanthosepion; species Acanthosepion esculentum. Next base: position 6,886,058 of record OZ038505.1, read on the forward strand.
AAGGGAGCTACAGTATAGCGGTGGTAACAGGACTAAAGCCGAGATGCCAGGACAAGACCAATAACATTGCAGTTTCTTCGTTGAATTTCAATAAGAATCTCTAATTATATATCAGGAGCAAAGGACCAGATGTTGCAGCAATATTTAAAGCAAGGACAAATGGTGAGACTTATAAAATATATGAGACAGATTCTAGCGATAAAAAAATATTATAACATGACATAGTGAACCAACATTCTTCGCTGCAAACATAGACCTAGCAATTGATTCAATATACACTTCACACATCATGTCAGTTGAAAATGTTAGTCCGAGAAGACACTCTCCTGGTTGTTAGCATCAGCCAGGATAATGGGAAGTAAAAAAAAGTTTATATCAGATGATTAAAGAGAGCAGTTTCATTTTTGATGAGTTAAAACTAACAAGCCATTCTTTGCCCCATTTAACAACAGACACTTGGTCATTTTTTTGAATCAGCTGCCAATTTGACAATAGGTTGTGTCATTAGCATAGATACCGAGTTGAGAACTGATGGCATCAAGAAGATCATTTATAAAAATTAGGAACATCGTAGGTATATCAAATGCGCGTACTAATTAACTACAACTTGGCAATCATACATTTCAACGTAATAAACAATGTACACAGCAGCACTTATATTCATTATAACAAGCATTTTGCAACCTCTGATCAGGTAAGTCAAAAATTATTATTATTATAATTATTACTATTATTATTTGAATCTTATCAATGTGTGGAACTTAGAACATGTATTCAGTTTTTGAATACATTAGGTTCATAAGTTTTCTGTCAATTCACTATAAGGATCTTAGATAAACAAAACTTTCCTCAAAATAAACGCAGTGACCGAAGTTGGTGTGGTATCACCACCTTGTTAATGAAATCATACATTTTCAATGAGGTTAATCCCAATGTTCCTATCACAACTGGAATCAACTTGGATTTCCCTTCCCGCATTCAAACACTTATGCCATTTCAACTTTCAAGTCAGAGTAGTTTGTAATTTCCTGAATCTCCTATTTTGTAATATTTGTACTATTTCTTATGGCAACATCAAGATGACAATTCTTTGTCTATCACAATAATACCTGAGTGGCGACGGTGTATGACTTTGTCTGTTTAAAAATCATAATCACAGTTTCTTCGATTATTTCGTAAGCCAGATCCTCGTACCAATTTTTTACAACCTGTTATCCATGCCTTCGATGCAATAACTAATGTATGTAAAGGCGTAAATTATAATGACACCTTTTATGTTCTTTTTGAACTCGCATTTTGCAACCTCTGATCACGTGAGTTGCAATTATTATTATTATTTGAAGCCCATCAACTGAAAAAACTTATCACCTTTCTTCTAAAACAGAGAACACCCGTTACGGAACTTGTCCAAATAGTCTTCGGTTCGAGGATAATAAAATAAAAGAGCGAAACTATTAGAAAGAAAAAAATATTATTATTATTACGAACGTGCGTTGCTCTTCTTCTTCTTCTTCTTCTTCTTCTTTTTTCTTCTTCTTCTTCTTCTTCTTCTTCTTCTTCTTCTTCTTCTTCTTCTTCTTCTTCTTCTTCTTCTTCTTCTTCTTCTTCTTCTTCTTCTTCTTCTTCTTCTTCTTCTTCTTCTTCTTCTTCTTCTTCTTCTTCTTCTTCTTCTTCTTCTTCTTCTTCTTCTTCTTCTTCTTCTTCTTCTTCTTCTTCTTCTTCTTCTTCTTCTTCTTCTTCTTCTTCTTCTTCTTCTTCTTCTTCTTCTTCTTCTTCTTCTTCTTCTTCTTCTTCTTCTTCTTCTTCTTCTTCTTCTTCTTCTTCTTCTTCTTCTTCTTCTTCTTCTTCTTCTTCTTCTTCTTCTTCTTCTTCTTCTTCTTCTTCTTCTTCTTCTTCTTCTTCTTCTTCTTCTTCTTCTTCTTCTTCTTCTTCTTCTTCTTCTTCTTCTTCTTCTTCTTCTTCTTCTTCTTCTTCTTCTTCTTCTTCTTCTTCTTCTTCTTCTTCTTCTTCTTCTTCTTCTTCTTCTTCTTCTTCTTTCTTCTTCTTCTTCTTCTTCTTCTTTCTTCTTCTTCTTCTTCTTCTTCTTCTTCTTCTTCTTCTTCTTCTTCTTCTTCTTCTTCTTCTTCTTCTTCTTCTTCTTCTTCTTCTTCTTCTTCTTCTTCTTCTTCTTCTTCTTTCTTTTCTTCTTCTTCTTCTTCTTCTTCTTCTTCTTCTTATTATTATTATTATTATTATTATTTCCTTTGATATCTGCCGTTTACACATATCTTTCCGGGTCCCGCCCAGGGACCTAAGGTTAGAAATGGCATCATGACACTTTCCACTGCAAAAAAAAAAAAAAATTACATAGATAAACCCCTTCGTAAAGTGTGGGCTGTATTGTCAGAAAAAAATTTTGTATCTCTTTGAGGCATGGACTTCCAGTGATCCCTTCAATTAGTCTACTGGAATCTATTCCAACCAAGGGCTCCAAATACAACAGGAATTGTTGATGTTCCCATGTGCCACATTTTTGAGATTTCTATTTCATGGTCCTTGTATTTTGACAGCTTTTCGAATATCATCAAAGATACATTGCAGTCTGGAGTTATTATTATTATTATTATTATTATTATTATTATTATTATTATTAACCTTGTCAACTCTTCTCCCTTTCTCATATCTTTTAATGATATTCTCATCATTATTTGTCGGTAGAAACAAATGCATCTCACTTCACGTTATTCCTTCATTTTTTTCGGGAGACTGTCCAGCCTTCACTATCGTGTAGGAGATTAATTATGACAAAAAGCAATTTTCGCTATGCCGATGAGCCATTGTAATTTTACTTCATCTTTTCTGATTTCGCCAACCCTAATATGTAAATTATGATTTAGTCAGTTTCTTTTGCTGCCAAAGGTTCCTTTTGATGTTAGAGTTAATAGTTAGTACTTTGTTCATGTTTTCTTTTACTAAATTATATAAAGAGTTTCTTTTTGACATTTCAGCGTCGGTATAAACTAATAATATGAATCTTACTTTTCTGTTTGCAGTGTTATTTCAGGGGGTGGTTGATCACGTTTCTCGACAATTTCATATATATATATATATATATATATATATATATATATATATATATATATATATATATATATATATATATATATATTATATTAAAAGATTACTTAAATTTTACATATCATTTTCATCCCGACATCGATGTTTCTTTGTAAAATTTACAGTCTTCAATTGTTGTAATTTTAAATACAGTTTAAAACCACAATAATATAATGAACGTTCTACTTTAACAGTATTTTAATACTTTTAATATATATATATATATATATATATATATATATATATATATAAAGAGTTTCTTTTTGAGATTTCAGCGTCGGTATAAACTAATTATATGAATCTTACTTTTCTGTTTGCAGTGTTATTTCAGGGGGTGGTTGATCACGTTTCTCCACAATTTCATATATATATATATATATATATATATAAAATTACATTATATTAAAAGATTATTTAAATTTTAAATATCATTTTCATCCCGACATCGATGTTTCTTCTTGGTAGAATTTCCAGTCTTCAATTGTTGTAATTTTAAATACCGTTTAAAACCACAATAATATCATTAACGCTCTATTTTAACAGTATTTTAATACTTTTAATATATATATATATATATATATATATATATATATATATATATATATATATATATATATATATATAAGAATGCGTAGACTTTAGAAACCTATGGTGATATTTTATTTCGTGAAACAGATATTTCTGTTTCGCTTCGTCATTAAACGTATTTAAAATTTTAGCAGGCACAAAACGAAATATTTAAACATAAATTATGTTTTAAAATATAGATTCAAAAAAGGAAGTGAAAAAGAAAGAAAGAGAAATGGGGAGAAACGGACATATGTCTCTCTAGTTGGATATAGTGGAGGGATGGTAACATAGAAGATGAAACAATAGTGGTTCAGAGTCGGCAGCTTGGCCTCTTTTTCACCAAATGTTGAAGTGAAGTAGAGATAGTATTTTCAAAGGGGAACAGAAGAAATAATCAAAGGAAAAAAGAAAGGAAAGAGGAAAACTTGATAGAAATGGTAACATTCGGAGTTTAAAATTAAATATATTTCAGAATTTTCTTTTCAAGTATTTATTTATAACCCTGTAATTAAAAAAAAATTGCGTGGTTAATAAATAGTAAAAATACGAATAATTTTGCAAAAATATAGTAAAACATTTTTAAACGGCTGCTCGCTCTCACGTTGTCTGCTGACCTGAGATGGAACAAATACATTGAGTGAATTGCTTCGTCCACCGCAAGGAATGTTGTCTCCCTGTGCCGTGCCAGGAAATTTTTCTCGCCGGAATCGATCCTTCAAATCTACAAATCATCCATTAACCCTTGCATGGATTATTGCTGCCATATATGGCCTGGAGGCCCTTCTGTCTGCCTCGGGGTTCTTGATAAGATCCAAAGAAGGGTATGCAATATAATTGGCCCTGATCTGGTATTTCGTCTGCAGTCGCTCTCTCACAGACGTGCCGTCGCCTCTCTCTGTCTTTTTTACAAATACTTTTATGGTAATTGCTCCGATGAGCTGCTTGCGCTGATTCACTGACTTCATGAATTCAAGCGTCCTACGAGGCTGGCATCCCGCTCTCACTCTTTCACTGTTGAAACTGTTAAATATAGCCGTCCCTTCTACTCCAATAGCTTCATATCTCGCACCTCTCCCCTGTGGCACTCCCTTCCCTATTCCTGTATCCATGATAGCTATAATGTCCAACTATTGCCTTGATCTATGCACTATCCTTCAACTCCTCCTTTCCTCTATCGCTCCTATCTGCTCTCGCTCCAAATCCTCTGTAAACCCTTGCGTGCTAGTGGCTACCCGCCTTGATTGGGGTGAAATGCTTAAAACAAAATGTAAAAATTCAATGTTTTTAAATTAAAAAATGATATTTATTAGAAAAAAGGATTATTTTAAGTAATAATAGTTATTAAAAAAAGGATCATTTATGAAATAATATTTATTAAAAAGGAACATTTTCAAAAATAATATTTATTAAAAAGGAACATTTTCAAAAATAATATTTATTAGGAAAAGGATCATTTTAAGAAATAATATTCATTAGAAAAAGCATAATTTTAAGAAGTAATATTTATTAAAAAATGAACATTTTGAGTGAATAAACAAAAATAAAAACAAAAATAATGTTACGAAGATAGATATGCACCTACATACATATTCCCAAATAAACATAAATATATGTATGCGTATAAACATACACGTACAAATAAAGTACATACATAATTACATTTTGAAAAATCATATACGCCTTCATCTGTATACCTATAGAGACTCACGTCTACAAACGCACCAAAAAGGATACAATATATATATATATATATATATATATATATATATATATATATATATATATATATTTATATTTATATATATATATATATTTATATATATATATATATATTTATATATATATATATATATTTATATATATATATATTTAGTCACCTGACGATTGCACTAGCATGAAACAGACTGTCGCCTCTAAGTGCTGACTTCCATGTCCACTTTTATATTTACACACGCTCTATCTCTGATATTGAGCACTTTACCCCATAAATATAGCACACTTTAAGACTATATTTCTGTATATATATTTATATATATATATATGTATATATATATATATATATATATATATATATATATATATATATATATATACAGAAATATAGTCTTAAAGTGTGCTATATTTATGGGGTAAAGTGCTCAATATCAGATATATATATATATATATATATATATATTTAAAAATTAAATGTGAATTTTTTTTAAAAATTGTAGTTAAATAAAACGTATTCTAAAGTAAACATCCAAAAAAATCTTTAAGTATACAAATAGAAAAATGCCGTAAGAATTTTTTGCCGTTAACAATAAAATTTAAAAATAAAACAGACGACATGCATTTAGTGGATGTCAGATTTCGTTTAAAAATACATCCCTACCCATCCCTAAACATAACCACTTTTTTTAACGTAACTAATAACTGATACAACAAAAGTTGATGAAAATGAACACGCTACCACCCTTTGTCTGGATGAGTGGATTTCTCTGTATCCTTGGAAACAGTGAATTATGAATTTTTGCCATGCCTTTAAAACTGAGTAAATTCAGAAATAAGTTACTCCAAACTTCGCTTGAGGATGAAATGGAACTAATGTATTTAATGTAATTACAAAATTAGATTCAAAGCTTTTAGCTTCCATTTTTGAAACATGGTGATTAATGTGTAGCGAAAAAACATATTTTAAATCCGTTAATTTATAATATATATATATATATATATATATATATATATATATATATATATATATATATATATATATATATATATAAATAAATAGATAGATAGATAGATATGTATTACATACACACACATATACGTACGCACACATATAAACAAACTTTTACACGTACATATTTAAATAGCACCTAATATTTACTACACCTCCATCACACCACTAAACTGTTGACCATGTTCACCATAGTCTATGAATATAGAATCCAGCGCAGTACGTAATTTGTTCAATGAAAAAACGTTAAAGATTAACACTCACGGGTCAGCCACTCTACTGAATCTGACTATATCGCCAATACCACCAGCAGCAGCTGTTCCGTAATTCTTCAGTCTTCCTTATCAAAGGCTGGCAGTAATATTTACCCACCCCCACGAGGTTTACATGTGGCATAAGGCCGGGTTTAATGTGGGATTTCCGAGCCCGTAGACTTGTCCAAAAATATTCCCTATTCGAACCCGTAAAAACGGGTTCAGAGGCAGAGAGTTCGACTGGTCAGCCATCAAAGGGCATCATATTCTTGAAAAACATGGCCGCCTTTCTCCAAATTCTATTGAATATTTTGAGCATTCTGATTGTTTAAATCTTCTATTGGTGAACTATAAAATGAGTCAGATCATTTTGGCTGGCTCACTAGTCCACAAGGTTTGTGAGGAGAGTTCTTTTTTCCGACCGCATACGACCGGTGGTGAACCGCAGAAGTCTTTACGTTTGAACTGTTTTTGATTTCAACTTTTATTTGACGATAAGTTCTTTTTAATTTTCAGTTTTCTTTCGTTTACTTAACTGACTTTTTTGCCAAAAATTTGATTTTTTCTTTTTTTCCCTCCCCTCATTTTTTCTTTTTCCCCTTGTTGTTTGTTTATTATAAATTTTCATTTTCGTTTATAATTATTTTTTTTAATATATTTTTCTCATTTTAATTTCCTTTTATTTTCAGTAACTTTCCCCCGCCAATCTTTAATTGTTTAATTTTCTCCTCACGTTGGACTTTATTTTTCTGTGTTTACATTTTTATTTCTACGTGTTTCATTGTTCTTTGTTGTTAATTAACTGTTAAATAGTCTGTGTTCCTTTATTTAAATATTTTCTGCGTTTATTGTAACTTTTCGTATTCATTTTTACTTTTCTATTCGTTAGTTTTTCTTTATTTTAGTTTACGTGTTTCGTTCGTCGTTGGGCTGACTAGAATTTTCTAGTGGCAGCGATATTTTATTTGTGAACTTTTTCGTTTCGTATTTACAGTAAAAAGTTTATTTTTGTTTATTTTCTATCTTAATTTGTTTGTCTTTGTTAGGGTAATCGCATTTTGTGATTTATAAGTGATTTTTATTTGTTAACTGTTTTTTTTTTTTTTTACCGTATTTTGTCGTTTTTGCGTACGTATTTTTTTAAGTAATCCATTCTTGCGTGTTTTACTGTTTTTGTGTTGTCTTCTAAAATTTCTTGTTTATTGTGACTTTTTTGTATTTAGCTTTTGTTTATCTATTTCTTTTTTAAAATTTATTTCTGATTTTTGTGAAAGAAAAAATCTTGTATGAATAAGTATTATGGGTGCCAAGAAAACACCACAAAGAACTTCTTTGGCACTAAAAAGAAAAAAAGCATCCCCCCGATAAAATTCCTGAAAATGATTCTGAAATGAATGCAGAAAAGACCCCAAGTTTAGAAGGAAGTACAATTTCTTCCCATAATATAAAAAGTTCAGAAGAAGGTATGGTGGCCGATAATGGCCAAAAATCCGTAAATGAATCAAGTTCAAAAGACCAAGGTATGGTAGCCGAGAGTAACCAAATTCAGGTAACAAAACCAGCCAACTATACAAAAGTATGGTTGCCGAGAATAGCCAAGATGCTTCAACCAGCCAAATAGACGAATGTTTGGTGGCCGATAGTGGCCAAACCTCAACATCAAATGACAAAAACATAGCGACCGGAGACACGAAAGCCAAGAGCTACGCACATCTGGTTACAGCAGATGAGCTCTTGTCCAAACCCGTGGAGCTTAAGAAAGTTGAAAAAAATGTGTCAGTCTTTGTGGTGGACAAGCGTTCGCGTAAAATTTGTCGCTCCACAAAAGACACCGTCATCTAAGCCTTGACTTCTCTGGAGGTTAAAGCTCAGATGGTCATTAAAGGGAAAGGCTTTTTTATGTGGGACCTACTGTTGCCCACGACGCCGATTGGGAGGCAGCGACGACTCGTGATCTCATCACTAAATACCTGATTTTGAGAACCAAGTATGAAGGCAGGCGGAGGACCAACGTTTTAGTATTCGTGTTTCCTCCTCAGATTGTCGGGGAGCATTTAGCTGCTTATCTGTATTTGGGCAGATACTAAGTGCTTCCTAGGACGATCTGACCAGGGAGTGGAGTTTCGAATTAATGATCGACAGAAAGGCTTTCACCTCCATCCCAAACTGTATGGATGTACAGGGCCAGAAGATGCCAATAATTGTCACGGGGCGTAAACCGGTACGCTGGAAGTGTGGACAGACTGGTCACCTGCCCTCTTCCTGCACAGAGAAGAAGACCTCTGCTGTTGTGGCCCCCGCCCAAACAAATCCCCCTTTGGTCGAGTCTGTTCAATCCGTCTCACTAAAATTGTATTTTTTATACCCGGAGTTATATTTTCCGATTTCTTTTTTAATTTGTATGTCTGAGGAACTGGATCGTGATTACCATTCCAATGTTATAAATTATAACCATGGAATATTAGTGTTTGAGCTTTTTATTATTATTATTATTATTATTATTATTATATATATATATATATATATATATATATATATATATATATATATATATATATATATGTCTGTGTGTGTGCGTGTGCGCGCGCGCGTGTGTGTGTACATCACATAGTATTACCAAACTGTCATCCATCTTGACCAGGCCCAATGTTGCATAACTTCCTTGAGCAGGCAAGGACCAGTTTTTCAATGTCATATGACCGCTTGGGAACGCTAGGTACTGTATATGCTAGTGGTATATTGGATAACGTCTCAGAACGAGAAATTAGAGAGAAAAGTTCGAATTCTAATCGAGGTCCTTACATTCACTTATGCGTATACCATTGGAAGGGGTATGAATCCTTTTCTTCTCACCAAGGAGAAGGGAAATTTTGAATTAAAACCACCCTGGAAGGAGCTGGCAAAGACTAATAGTCGTCTAAGTTATGGAAATAACATATTTAAAATGTCTACGATTGTAATGTCATCTGACGTGTCACAGATTACAGGACATATTACTGGGATGGACTGAGTGTATACTGAAGGCCACAGGCCAATTTAAACAATTCACTTGTGCAGGTCGTTCTGTAAAAACTTAGAATTTACTAACGTTCATCGGCCGTTCTCGACATCTATCCATATAAATGCATCTGTGTTTGAAAGTGTATGTATGTATATGTGCGTGTGCGTGCATTTGCATGTGTGCTTGAGTTTGTGTAGGTATCAAACGTTTGGTTAAAATATTTATTTAAATTCCAAAAAATACCAGAATTAAGCTAATATAAGTTTTTTCTATGAAATTGAGGGCATTAAAATAGCTGATAACGAAAGATGCAAAGCGTTTGATAGAGTTTGGCATGCCGGCCTTCTTCGCAAGCTCCAGGGTTATGGTATCACAGGTCGATTGTTTGACCTAATACAATCATTCCTGTCAAACCGTGAATTGAAGGTCGTTCTCAATGGATTCATCTCCAGCTCCTATCCCACTAACTCAGGTGTTCCTCAAGGCTCCATCCTTGGCCCTACTCTGTTCCTTATATTCATAAACGACCTTCCTGACGCCATAGACTCCCAAGTCGGTATCTATGCGGACGACACCACAATTTACTCCTGCCTCAAACACAAATCTTGTGATGCTGACAAAGTTAACCTGGCAGTTCGAATAGAAAAGGACCTCCAATCGGTTGTGAACTGGGGCAAGAAATGGATGGTTAACTTTAACGCCTCTAAAACAAAACCACCACAAGGATCCATCCCTGCATCCCATTAGATTGTCTGAAGACCAACTTCTCGAGAGCTTCTCTCTGCGGCTGCACGGTCTCACGCTGGCCGTTGATCTGAGATGGAACAAATACATCGAGTCAATTGCATCATCCACCGCAAGGAAAGTTGGCTCCCTGTGCCGAGCCAGGAAATTTTTCTCCCCGGAATCGATCCTCGAAATCTATAAATCGACCATTCGCCCTTGCATGGACTATTGCTGCCATATATGGTCTGGAGCCCCTGCTGTTTGCCTCAAGGTTCTTGATAAGATCCAGAGACGGATATGCAATGTAATTGGCCCTGATCTGTCCTCTCGTCTGCAGTCGCTCTCTTACAGACGCGACGTTGCCTCGCTCTGACTTTTTTACAAATACTTTCACGGTAATTGCTCCAATGAGCTGCTTTCGTTGGTTCCTAGGCCTCATGAGTTTAAACGTCCTACGAGGCTGGCATCCCGTTCCGACCCCTTCACCGTTGAAACTGTTAGATGTAGACGTCCCTTCTACTCCAATAGCTTCCTTTCTCGCACATCTCGCCTGTGGAACTCCCTTCCTTATTCCTGTTTCCCTGAAAAATACAATCTCCAACTATTTAAGTGTAATGTCAATCGACATCTCCAGTTGCCTTGATCTATCCACTTGTGTGTGTTTGTATATCTGTTAATTATAAGAAAAGAAGCGCAAAGGAAATAGGAAATTCTTAGATCATTAAAAGGTTTCGCTGTTATTGAAGTTTCATACACATACACACACACACACACACACACACACATATATATATATATATATATATATATATATATATATGGTGTTGGGCAAAAGTGATTAAATCCCTAAGATAGTATTCTAAATAATTTTCTGTTTTTTTCCAGGTATTAAACAAATTGCATATTCATTTAGAAAAAATCTTTATTAAACGAATTAGATCTACTTTCAAAAATGTTTTTCAAGTTAGGACAAAAATATGTCTCTATATCTGAGATAAGATATTATGATTACTTACATTATTTACATTCTTTGGACTGTTATCCTCATCTTCATTGCCATATTCGCAACGTTTTTCAAGGACACATGGCTTAGTGGATAAAGACGCTGGTTAGATCCTGTGACTAAACCCAAAGAGTTGTGAGTTCAGTGCCAGGCCACAGTAGTGGTGGCATGGAACGTGGAACTAGAACAATCTACTCCGGTAGACTAAATAAAGGATTATTTTCGAAATTCCAATCACTTGATGAAGGCCGCAGCGTACAGTGGCCGAAACATTGTTAATATGACAATGAAGATGATGAAAACAGTCTGAATAATGTAAATAAATAAGTTACGTAAAAATGGGAATTACGTCAGATTTTTTCAGTAACTTCTGTCGTCAGCAGTTTTCAATGGCTATCATGTCTTTTAGAATTACCGCTTTTTTTAATGGGTACCTGAAACATTAGACAATACCGTTTATTTAAATGTTTCTTTCGGGATGTCTGCCAAAATTGGCTTTTGCTTTTACAGAGAATGCATGATTGTCAACAAAAGGAACAGCCGTATATTCAAATTACAATTCTTAGATACTAAAATCAAACATGTGCAACAATTTCAAGATTTGGCTTAACTGACGTTGCCTTCCAGAATTTAAGAAATGTATGAAGAAACAGGAAAATTTCTTTAGAAACAGAAAAAATACTTAAATGTTAGGTAATATCAGTCCTATATGGGAGTGAGTCCTGGCCAATCTCCTCACAGATGAATAGGACTTGAAGCAACAGAAAAGTGGTTCTACAGAAGCCTGCTGAGAACACAGATGGACTGAACATATGGGTAACGACGATGTTTTATAGAAAATGAAAACAAAAATGAAACTTACATTTAACATCAGAGACCGATGATATTTCTAGGGCATATGAGAAAAAAGTGCTTGGAAATTTTGATACTCACATGATAGAGTAAAACCACGCACAACGTAGTGAAATCGAGTAAATGGATGGCAGTATGTGTTTAAGAGAGATGACAGAAATACAAAATTTATTTAATGTTACAAAATACAGAAAATTGCCATCAACAACTTCCAGAACGGATACGGCATACAGAAGATGTTATTTTTATTGCAAAGATTTTAAACTGTAATAATGTCTTATTCTTATTGTTCTGTAACTATAAGTCAAATACTTTCGCACTAATAATTACACAATACTTCGACCAGAACTATAGCCAGACGAGAACGCAAACAGATATTACAGTGACCTCAGAACTTTAATAATGCGTATGGCAAAACTATAACGAATTATATGAGTCGGATTGCTATTATACGCCTATCGATTTTTACGAGATCGAATCTGACGCATTGAACACAAACTGTGGGATAAAAAAAAATGCTACAAGTCACTAATCATGGAAATGGAGATTACAAATGAATGCAAATATTCGCGGATAAATACGAAATGAATAAACACAGCAACAATTGAAATTGATCAAATAATTCGGGCCTGGATATAGAAATAAACAAAAACAACTGTGTAATACATTACAATGAAAAAAATCCATGCAGTCACTATATTTATGATAATGACGAGAACATTCTTTGTTGCTACTAGTGTTAAACTAGAATTGTGAAATTAATTGTAATTTTTTAATTGGTTATGTCTTGTCTTAAACCATATAGCTTTTTTCGAGTACACCAGTTTTATTTACTAACACACAAAGCAGACACATGATAGGAACACTGATGATTGACTGATTTGTTTTTACGGTTTATCAACCATTTGTGGTCTATTTAATGCCTAAACTTTAAACTGTAGTAGGTTGATTACAGGACCCGGTATTCTCAAACAGTTCAACATCTAATTACTAACCAGACTAGAAGCAGCTTGATTTCAAGGTCGAAGGATAACCGGTGTTTTCATTGTGATTTGTACTTTTGCCATTGATTGAAAAATATTCATACATTAAAGAAGATGTTTTATGTTATTCGACACGAGTTACGTGAAATATCAAGGAAGCTTTATTTGCACGGAAAATGTATTCAAGTCATCCGTGAACTAGTTACACGAGGTATGATATTATATTATGGCAAAATGAAGATATAACATGTGCTTCTTCTTGTAGCCGACGTAGATGTGAAATGTCGAAACGGTAAACAAAAAAAGACCGAATTGAAATTTAATTCAAAGGAATATTTCTCACCCGCGTAGTAACGAAAGACTTGCAACCATTTCATCATCTGTCTCAAAAAAACCTTTCATCTTTGTTAGGTGAAGATAAATTCGTTCCTTTGAAAAGGACGATAACTCAAAATGTATCTGAGTTACTTCCCTTGTCTGAGGAACAACCACTTCATAATTGAACATGGCTACAAGCTGACACGCGTGTTGAATTCATTTTTCAATCCATTCAAATCTTGCTGTTCTCAGATAGTAAATGAATAAATTGTTTTTATTATGGGATAAAATACAATTGTCTTTTTTTTTGTTCATTCCTTTTTGTTCCTCCCAATATCTGGCATATAACAATCTCACAAAGATATTTGATAAGATATGACTTGAAGAACTTATCATATTTAGGAAAACTTAAATTATATGGATTAGATATTGAGAAAAGCGGTAACCTATTTTGGCCAAAAAAATCACTTTGCTAGTTTTTGCTTATTCAACTTCAAGAGCACATTTTGAACTGACTTCTTACAGGTGATGAGAAATGTCGTCGGTAGATCGGTTGCGGAAACATACCTGCTGAACATCTTAAAAGAGAACTTCATCCGAAGTAAAACATGTTTACAGCTATGGTGGGATATTCAAAGAATCTTCCATTATGAACTATTAGGCAATGATCAATTAATCAACTCTGTTCTCTATTGCCAACCACGTCACCGTTTGAAAGAAGCTTTGGGCGGAGAACGCCCATCTCAGTCAGCAGAAAGAGAGTAATCCTACATCATGATAATGCGAGACTCCCCACTGAACGATTGACGAAAGATCTCTTACACGAGCTCGGTTGGAAAGAATTGTTTCATTTTCCATCTTTTCTCGGCGTTGCTCCTGCTGATTATCACTTGTTTTTTGTTTGTTTGTTTTTTTTTTGTTTTTTTTTTTGTTTTTTTTTTAAAATCATTTCATCCTAAGCAAGTCGAGTATGTGCACTGGTGCGCAAGGGGCTACAGAGAGTGAAAGTGGGAGAAAAAGACGGGGGCTGAGGAAAGGACAAATGCTGAACGTTGTTCAAGAGCATCTGTCTATATTTCTATATTATGTACATTATTTACATGATTCGGACTATTGTCCTCATCTCCGGCCTTCTTAACGTGGTTGTAATGTCGAACTGAACCCGTTAGATCCAGTGACAGGACCCAAAGAGTGTGAGTTCAATAGCCGGTTAAGTCAGTGGAGAACTTTCAGAGGGAAAATTAACAGGAGATAACTGATAACTGACATCCATTAAGCATGGCACGTGGTACTAGAACAGTGAGCGAAATAAAGGGTTCAGTTCGACATTCCAACCACCTGAAGAATGCCGGAGCGTACAACGGCCGAAACGTTGTAATAAATATGGCGACATATATGAGGACAGATGATCAGTCAGTTAAGTGCCATGCGTGATACACGCTTATGTGATCATGTATCTTTTGATACATGACTGACGAGGCAGATATTTTTCAGCAGTTGGTTGCCATTTCTTTCTGGGGTAGACAAGTTGCCATCCAAGCCTAAAGAGCCCGGTCTGTCCTGCTATTTACGAAAAGGATCTCAGAAAAGGATTCATACCTTTCACAAGGGTATTCCCACGTAAGTGAATGTAATGGATTCGACTGGAATTCGAACTCGGCTCTCTGATTTTTTAATCCGAATCGCTTATCCATTACTCCACCGTGCCTCATGGTAGATTCATTGAGATTCCACAAATCGCGTCGTTAAGGTGTTAGAATCTACGTTTTGAGATCATGATACCCGTGTTAATAGCTCATAATTGTGGCAGCTTTAAGTTATCGAATCGACTAGATGATTCCAACGTTCGGTAACTTTAGAAAATGCCTGAAAACCAAACCACGAGTCGTCTCAAGCCTTATGTGTGAAATTTGGTTGACAGAATTATTTGCAATCAGTTCTGTGAAAGTAAAATTTTCCAAGACAACTTTCTTCATTATGTGTTCATATGTTCGGTCCATGGTGTTCTCATCATCCTTCTGTAGAACCACATTTCTCTTGCTTCAAAACTCTTCTTCATCAACGAGGAGATTGGCTAGCGTTCATTACCATTTAGAAGGATTGATATTATGTTCAGTACTATTTTCTTTGTTTCTGAAGATGCTTTATTCTGTTTTTTAAATACTTTCCTTAGTTTTTGGAAGACATATTCGGCTCTCCCAATGCGCCTTTGTATTTCAGTGTCGTATTTTCTGTCGTCTTTTAGAACTCTTCCCATATATAGAAACATGTAATTTGCATACAGTGCCCATCTTTTCCTGACAAACATACATGCCGTATTCTTGTAATTGAGTTTCATACCTTTATTACTCGCTTTCTTTCACTACATTCTGTAGGTGTTCCTTTAGTTCCATTCACTTGTCTGCTATCAACACTGTATCATCTGCATATATAATTTTATTAAGATTGTGGGTGCTTATAATTTATCCTGGCAGGACTTATATTTCTCTCAGAATCCCCCCTCTGTACAGGTTAAATAAGTCATGTCAGAAGATACATCCTTATCTTAAAACTCTTTCCTGGTGTGTATATTAACCGAATTCATTTCCTGTCATTATAGATCCTAGATCATTCTAATATCCTTCCTAAATATGTGAAACTTATCGTACAGCAAAAATAGTCAAGCTCAATCTGCGCCTAAATTCGTGAAAACAATTACAATGAAAATATTTATGTAAGAGGCAAAGGAATTGAAATATGAAATCAATGTTTCCGAATAAGTTTTACACGTTTCTTAATATTACGTTATTGTGTAATACTTGCGAAAACATCATTTTTTTCTCAGTAATTCCTATAAGGTAAATATGTGCATCGAAAAGATTGTACATTTATTTCCAATGGAGGCGTAATTTTGAATTAACATAAACGAATTTCAGGTATAAATGTTTTACTTGCAAACAAATCCCAATTGGGTAAATCTGTTATCGAAAAATGCTAATAATTTAACCGGATCAGGAACCAAAATGTTGAAACAGTTTTCAGCACAAATTATGGAACGATTAGGAAGAATTTTCACACCGTAGATCTGTTAGGGGAGAGAGCTCAACAATTTATTTACCGAGAGAATCTTGTAAAAACTGTGAGCCTCGGTTGAAAATCAAGGTTCAACCGGTAAACTTTCATTAAGACCCGGCGAGCGGATATATATATATATATATATATATATAAAAATATATATATATATATATATATATATATATATATATATATATATATATATTTTATATATATATATATATATATATATATATATATATATATATATATATATATATATATATATATATATATAATATATATATATATATATATATATATATATAAAATATATATATATATATAAAATATATATATATATATATATATATATAATATATATATATATAAAATATATATATATATATATATAAAATATATATATATATATAAAATATATATATATATATAAAATATATATATATATATATAAAATATATATATATATATATAAAATATATATATATATATATATATATATATATAAAATATATATATATATATATATGTATATACATATGTATATACATATATATATATATATATATATATATACATATATATATATATATATATATATATATATATATAAAATATATATATATATATATATGTATATACATATGTATATACATATATATATATATATATATATATATATATATATATATATATATATATATATATATATATATATATATATATATATATATATATATATAAATAGCAGGACAGACTGGGTTCTATAGCATTGGATGCCAACTGGTCTAGGAGAAGGACAACTCTTAATTCAAACCTGCGGAGGGTCGTTTGGGGACCTTATGGCATCCGGCTGCACCATGTCCCTGTATTCGTCCCTCCAAAAAGTGTGGATGGCCCTGCACAAAGCCTTCACCACTATAATCAAATCTCATGTGTCAGTGTCAGGCTTTCAGAGGAGACAGTCTGTTTCATGCTAGACGCCATCGTCAGGCATGAAACAGACTGTCGCCTCTAAGTGTTGACTTCTATGTTCACTTATATATATATATATATATATATATATATATATATATATATATATATATATATATATATATATATATGGTGTAACAGCTAAATTGGGAAACACCATGTGATGATTGCCCATTCGACAAAATATTTAATATCTCAAAAAACAGTAAACTAATTGAGTTTATTTTTTTGCTAGGTTTTGACATAAGCCTGTTAGCAGTCTTTTGTTTGAGTATTGGGCTAAGAAGATAGAAATTTAAAATCGGTTAGTGTCACTCCCACTATTTATTTCATTCAGTCCCTAACTAATGGTACTAACATTCATATTCTGGCTTCCATCTTCAAAGCATATTCAAAAGACACCAACAGAACGGCCAAGTGTTTTAAAAAAGAGGGGAAAATAAAATCGACTAATAATTTTTAAAAAGTAAATATCAATATATAATTATTAGTTTCTTTCCGCATACCATTATTTGAAATAACACAGATAAACACTATTTACATTATTCGGACTATTGTCCTCATCTTTGTCCCCATATTTATTACAACGTTTTCTCTGGCACTCTTTGTATTGTATTCATTTGTATGCTTGGTCAGCTTCAGAAATGAATACAGTATGGGAACCAGTAATAAGGAGGGGCAGAGAAAAGCGATAATAACAACAAAAATTGCAATATGAGCTCTGGAAAAGACGTGTAATGATAACAGAAAAAAATTGCAATATGATCACTGCTAGAAAATGATTGCTGAAGACATTAGTTTTATAATACCCAGAAATTCCTAAACAGATGTTCTCAAAGACACATGGTACATTGTCGTTAGTTAGATCCAGTGACAGGACACAAAGAGTGTGAGTTCAATAGCTTGTTAAGGCGGTGGAGAAATTGAAGAGAAGATAACTGATAACTGAAATCCATTCGACATGGCACCAGCGAGCGAAATAAAGGGTTCAGTTCGACATTCCAACCACCTGAAGAAGGCCGGAGCGTACAACGGCCGAAACGTAGTAATATATATGGCGACAGAGATGAGGACAATAGTCCGAATAATGTAAATTGTGTACATAATACGTCATCTCAGAAATATCGACAGATACTGAAGGGCCGACACGTTGTAATAAATATTACGACAAAGATGAGGACAACAGTCCGAATAATGTAAATAGTGTACATAATACCTCATCTTCGAAATATCGACAGATACTGAAGGGCCGAAACGTTGTGATAAACACGGACACAAAAATGAGGACAACAGTCCGAATAATGTAAATAGTGTACATAATACCTCATCTCAGAAATATCGACATATACTGAAGGGCCGAAACGTGATAAACACGGCAACAAAGATGAGGACAACAGTCCGAATAATGTAAATAGTGTACATAATACCTCATCTCAGAAATATCGACAGATACTGAAGGGCCGAAACGTTGTGATAAACACGGCAACAAAGATGAGGACAACAGTCCGAATAATGTAAATAGTGTACATAATACCTCATCTCAGAAATATCGACAGATACTGAAGGGCCGAAACGTTGTGATAAACACGGCAACAAAGATGAGGACAACAGTCCGAATAATGTAAATAGTGTACATAATACCTCATCTCAGAAATATAGACAGTTACTGAAGGACAAACTCCAATTTATTTGTTAACATCACAGTAGCCAGTTATCAGGTTTAAGTAATGAACAAAAGGATTTTCAATAAATAAAGAAGGAATCAAGTCGATACTACGAAAAACTATTAAACATATGATGATAATCAAGGGGCTGCAGTATGGGGAGATAGGTAGTCAGATTTAAGGAGTGATGTGGTCGCAGATATTGTATGATAACCATCACTGAGCCTTCTTATGTGACAAGGTGAAGAGTCCTGATCCAAGGCATAGGGTCTTTCAGCAGCCACTCTCTTCACTCGGGGCAGCACTTCCTCCGGTTGATCTTGTGGGAAGATGAATGGAGGAATAACGTCGCCGTTACTCATAATCACAACAAACAACATCCTCTTCACTGTCCTCGCATTGACCCCGAAACACTCGGAAATGTTCGTATTAGAACTTCCGGTGCGAATGCAATGAAGTACGGCATGTTTTTTCTAAATTCATGCCAGAGTGAATTGCGTCATGGTGCTCTTTTCGTCACTGACGGTGCCCAACTGACCTTAATATACTGTGCAGTCGAAAAAGTAAAAAAAAAACAAACAGCGCGTATGCGCGAAATTACAAATTAAAAATGCTGACAATTTACCCATTGCACACAGTGTATATATGTTTTAATGTATATATATATAGAGAGAGAGAGAATTGAGTCACTCTCAGTCACTGTGTGTTTATCCGAATCTAAAAATAAACACGCTAAAATTCACCTCCATTCCGTACCGTACGCCGATGGCTTAGCGGGTTCCGACTGACGCTAATTCAGTCGGGTTTCGATCGTAGCTAGAGGCAACCGGACGTCTAGTCACACTGATGAGCTGTGAAACAGCGAAACAGTCTGTCTGTAGATGACAAATATATATATATATATATATATATATATATGTACAAATATAAATATATATATATATAAATACAACCACATATATATATCTATCTATATATATATACATATACACACATATATATATATGCATATATATATATATATATATTAATTTTGAAAAAAAAAATGATTCCAGACAGTATAATTCCAATTGCACCAAGCCTAATTCCATTGGCCTGAACAATCTCAAATACCCGGATGTAACGTCATCGCTGCACAAGGGCTATTTCCTTAGTGATAGGGAATAAATGATGAAATAAACGAAGGTGAAAGACGATAGGAAATGAACATTGCTGAGCAGCGACTGGTGAGTTGGGTTGTGGTAGCGATAGGCGGATGAAAATCAAGTCGGTTGATTATAGAATGGAGTGGTTTGGGTCATCGTGACGGCGAAGGTTCGGTGGCAAGGAGTTGCTTTGAATGGCGGCTAAGACCAGTAAAGATTACCGTGGAGACATAGAAAGGAAATGCTCAGATTGCTAAGAAAGAACGATATAATGGACTCGAATATTTTTTTATTTTTAATTTTTCTGCTTCGATCCTCATGTATCTTCATATATACTTTTCACTTTCTTTTACACACACACACACACATATATATATGAGATAATATATATATATATATATATATATATATATATATATATATATATATATATATATATAATAGATAACGATTTATAATATCATATATCAAGAACAATATGGGGAAAAAATGTATGAAAAATTGAGGCGTTTCGTCCGATGAAACCCTAAAGACGGAACGCGTCACAATATATATATATATATATATATATATATATATATATATATATATATATATATATATATATAAATTGCTGTGGACTGTTAGGGGCCAAAAAGAAAGACACGGTAAGAAGAAGTTAGGTTGAAATACTGTATTTAAATAACAGAGCATATACACAAAATAAGAGTATTATTAATCAGCAGATAGAAGCGTTCGGCCGAACTTGTCAGGTTATACTACGTCTCGACTGCCTCCCTAGGAAGTCTCGCAGGTTAGTAATTATGAAGGAGGAAGAGTTCCTTCTACTGTACGTAGGTCACCATAACCCCCACCTCCTAAAATCTTAACTCTGTCTTAAGGAGTCTGAAGAATTTTCTTTTTTTTATATTACAATCCTGAGGCTCTATATGTAGCTGTAAAAAAGTTTCACAAAAATGAATCCTGAGGAATATTTTTTAGAAAGTTTACCAACTTTTGTGTGATTTCCCTCCGCTTGAATTGTTTAATTTATAGAGAAAACAAGTGTTTCCTTTTTTTTACAACTGGCTATATATTTAAAACATGGCTGGTTTTTTTACCAAGTTCAAAGTAGAACTACTTTGAGAATTTTTATTTGTTTGTGGTCTCAATATCTTTTACATTTAGGATTGACAACTATTAAATCAGCTGCTTTCCTTTTTCTCTTAGAACAGCGCATTTCGGGGGCGCTAGAGGTCTAGGAATATGGAAAGTGTCGTATATGACATCCATAACTGTTTCCTCAGGAAGCCCGCTATCAGCCGCGTCAGTTAGGCGTTTCCTAAGTTGATTGCGATGTATTTTAAGCGTAAGTTGTGAACCCTTTATAATATATACCATGTTCCTAACTTCTTTTTTTTTCGATCGCACCCATCTCCCAAACAGAAAATTCTGAAAAATTTTTTTTTTCTCCTCGGTCTTGGAGGTACGACGCTTCTTCTTCCTGGCTTCGACTATTTCGGGAATAATCTATCGTAAACGGGCCGTATCCGACGTGCAAACATCACCTCGACTGGAGATTGTGAAGCTGGCGTTTTGTTATTAGGTGTAATTTTGTATACTTGAAGAAATTGTTGTAGGGCTTTTTTCAGTTGGTGTAGCCCTAGCTTTTTTTTAAAAGCTCTCTTCAAAGTATCCACAAATCTCTCAGCCTGTTCGTTAGACCTCGGATGGTACGGAGCAGTAGTGATGTGTTCGATCTGATATGTTTCACAGAAGTCTGTTAATTCTCTAGACGTAAACTGACTTACATTAACGGACACCAAGGTGTCCACTACTTCGAATCTGGCGAAAAGTTCAAGCAGAAATTTTATAGTAATTTCTGTAGTTGGCTTTTTGCATCTGTGTACTTCGGGCCACTTCGAGAATCTGTCAAATTCAATGAGGTTGTAACATCCTTCTCGAGGATCCGCGAAGTCAATGTGAATTCTAGACCAAGCTAGATCCGTTTTGGGATAGGGATTGAATTTAATAGGAGGTGCCTTTGCTGCCAAGATACAGCCTTTATATGATGTGACAGCGTTTTCTATATTTTTGTCCAGGTTTTGCCAGAAGGCATAGCTACACATCAAACTTTTCATTCTAGTACTTCCAGGATGTCCAGCGTGAAAATCTTTCAAAATACGCTTCTCGAGTTTTGTCGGATTCACGACACGTTCCCTGTATAATAACACCTCGTCGTATATAGAGAAAACGTCCGTAGATCGCTAGTCCTTTTCAAAAATTTTGGCTTTTGTTTGCTTGATATATTCATCGTGGAGAGCCTCTTGTCTTATTTGTTCATGAATCACTGGAATTTCTCTTACTGTATTACAAAGAAGAATTTTTAATTCTCCTTCAGATTGAAGAGAGGCGATCACTGTATCTTCCAGTGGTTCTTTGTACTTGACAATTCGTCCGTATGGCCGAATTTTTGGATGTCATGTACTCCATTTTAAAATTGTAATTTAGCAGGATTGTATTTCTTCTCTGCAGTCTCTTGACTCTGTGAATAGGCAAACGTTTCTTTGAGTCAAAAATAGTGTTTAGTCGCTTGTGGTATGTCTGTAGAGTGAAATGTCGACCGTAAATATAGAGGTGGAACTTCATGACCGCGAATATAATTCCAAGCGCCTCTTTCTCAATCTGCGAATAATTTTTTTCCGCATGAATAAAAACTCTCGACACGCGAGCTATCGATTTTACCATTCCATTAGTCATTTTGTGAAGAATTCATGCCCCTACTCCTTACGAACTAGCGTCGCTGACAACAATGATTTCCAAGTCCAGTTCATAATGTGTAAGAAATAAGTCTGACGTCAGTGTTTTCTTTATTTTTTTCAAATGCCTCTTGGCATTCTTCTGTCCAAACCCAGTGCTTGTCTTTCCTTAATAGTTCATTAAGGGGGGCACGCAAATCATGCATATTTGGTGTGTATGCCTGGTAATAATTTGCAGAATGTAGTGTACGAATTTTGTGTGCTCAGTTGTGCCAAGTTTCCTCAGAAGAAGACTTACATTTTTCGAGTCAATCCAATTTGCACAATCTGTAGTATATAAGTCCTCATATCTCCTAAGTATGATGCAAAAGTTTCTGTTTTCCTCGGGAGCGTATGAAAAATTCTCTATCGCGCTCCACATGCTGTTTAGCCAAAAAGAAAATTCGTTTTCGATGGAATTGCTACGGCTTGTCAGTTCTATAACTAGCTTTTGAAATTCGAGCTGTCTCTCTTGATTTTCCTTCTGGGTTTGCAGGAATAAATTTTCCAATTTTTCCTGTTGAAAGTGCAGTTTTTGTTGCCACTTCTCCTGCTGTGCATTGTGGTACATTATAAAATTTAATAAGATACTTTTAAAATCCTCCAAGGTAAGTCTGTCTTTTTTCCAGTTTTACTTTTCTGTTTTTTCCCAGATGTTTTTCAAATGAAAAAACTGAGAAGAAATAAATTCTCGTGCATCCACTGTTAAAACAAATTGGCAATTACACTTAGTTCTTTTACGGAAACATGTTTGCCTGTATTTTAATAGAGTTCCTTTTTAATCCCGGTGGTCCTCACAAATCCTCGGCGCCAAGTTGTTGTGGCCTGAAAGGGGCATGAAAGAAAGACACGGAAAGAAGAAGGTAGGTTCAACAAGTGCATTGAAATATGAGAACATATATACAAAATAAGAGTGTTATTAGTCAGCAGATAGAAGTGTCTGTCCGAAATGTCAGTCTACACAGTGTCTCGACTGCCTCCCTAGGAAGTCTCGCAAGTTAGTATTTATGAAGGCGGAAGAATTCATTCTACTATAGATAGGTCACCATAAAACACACACAGACACACACAGACACACACACACACACACACACACACACACACACACACATATATATATATATATATATATATATATATATATTTGTGTGTGTGTGTCATTCGTAGACAGTACTGTTTCGCTGTATAACAGCTCATCAGTGCTACTAGATACCCGAATGCCTCAAGCCAGGATGGAAATCCAAATGATTTGGTGTCAATCAGAGCTTCTACCACTGAGCTAACTTCACTCGGTAGAGATGCATAGCTAAATCTAGCGTATTGTTTTTACGAATGTAAACAAATGCCAATCAGCCAAAGTGCCCCATTCATTTTATTGAAGATATTTGTATTAGCACATGTGGCTGTTGTATATAGAATTAGCTTATCACTCAACAGTGCTCAATTGAAATATATATTTTAAGAGCTATATATATATATATATATATATATATATATATATATATATATATATATATGAACTAATATAAAAAATAACTCATAATTTAGAACAAACCACTTATCTTCCAATATCATAATCCCACACGAAAAAATAAACATTTAACTTATAAATTGCCATAATTTGTACGAATTCACGTGGACTGGAAAATAATTTACTAAAAACAATAATTCAAATAGCAATTAAATTTCTCTTCCAACAATTATATTGTAACGCTATCTAACGTGGTGTTTATCTTCTAATACTCCAATTAACTCACTTATCAACAGCCAGAACAAAAACGAAGCACATCAGGATAGTCGTCAAAGCCTTATCAATTAGTCAACGCTGGTATGTTGCATAATCAGTAAAAAATGATAAAAATTAGTCGAAGTTTTATGCATAAATAAACAAGCCAAAAGGCATAAAAATTTAAGATGCAACATACCAAATGGAATTCAATAAAAAATAATAATGAATAAACGATACGAAATATTAGTGGATGTTTGAAAATGAACAACGCAAGCAAAAAGAGCAGAGAATTTGATAATTATTAAACAAAGACGAAAGTACTCAGGGAAGGAAGAATATATTTTTAAATTTTCACGCCAACGGAATATACTGAAAAATCGAAAAAATAAATTTAAAATTTAATTAAAAATGAAGCATCGTTGGTAGTTACCCAAACATCTGCAAATTTAAAAAATATGCTGTACAAACAAAATGAATCTATAACAATTTATCTCTCCCTCTCCTTATTTTCGAGCTTACAACATGCAAACACACACATACACATACGTGTGTGTGTATGTGTATGTGCATATATATATATATATATATGTGTGTGTGTGTGTGTGTGTGTGTGTGTGTGTGTGTGTGTGTATTGAAAGATTTTTAGTGCCACACCAACTAAATAGTTTTCTGAGACAGAGAATATTTTATTAATCAAAATGTCTTATACAAATGTATCGTCTCGATTAAAAGCATTCCAATTATTTAGCGGAGTGTTAAGAATAACATATATATATATATATATATATATATATATATATATATATATATATATATATATATATATATATATATATATATATATATATATATACACACAGTTGCGGGTAAAATGTTCAGAACGGCATTGTTTTCGTCAGAAAAGTAGGTATAATTTTTTATCAAAGTTGTTCTATATTCTATAATTTTCACAGACAATAAATACGATATTAATTGTTACTGTCTGAGATTTTGGTGTAATGTGAGAGGATAATACAAAAGCTATGGATGATTTAGTGATTTACTTCAAAACCCATGGTGACCAAAATGATCAGAACGGTTGAAAAAATAATAAAAAATGACTAAGAATACTGGAATTATATAATATTTAGTGGTATGACGTTCGCGTTGTATCGAAGCGATCTGGGTTCGATTCTCGGTAGTGGATACGCACTGCTGATGAAACCCAGATAGGACGAAAGGGGCGTCCAGTGCTTTCTGCATTCTGTTGAGGAATTTAAGCTCGACAAATTACCAGAAAATTAGCCTAAATCCCCTAATCAATTACTTGTACATCTTGCTAGATCCAACTAAGCTCTGTGTTAGAGAGGGTAAGGGTCAAAATAGTAATCGTGGCTCTTGGGGCACAAGTTCCGAGGTTATTCGTATCGGTGAACGGAACTGAGTGAGTAGTAGCGGCGCTATATCGAGTCTAGTTTATGTCTTCCTCGTCACCGAGTACCGTGGTACAGTTGGTATGACGTTCGCGTTGTATCGAAGCGTTCCGGGTTCGATTCTCGTTAGTGGATGGGCACTGCTGATGAGACCCAGATAGGAAGAAACGGCAGTCCAGTGCTTTCTGCATTCTGTTGAGGATTCTAATCTCTACGAATTACTATAATATATATATATGATATTATATTACATATATATCTGTAATATGTACATATGCAATATATATTATAAATATATTGCATATAAATATTTATTCGAAAATTATAACAAAATATTTTTTTTAAATTTACTACAAAAATAGCCATTTTTTTTCAACACCTCTAGTCCCTTATCAAGTGATGATGTTGAATGTAGAATAAAATATATATATACATACATACACATACACATATATACACATATACATATATATATATATATATATATATATATATATATATGTACATATATATATACACATATATTTTATTTGGTTTGTTTACATTTTTACGTTGCTGTGTGGCTTGAGATATTATGCTTGCTTCTGTGTGTGTGTATATGCATATTCGTATGCATACATGTGTATATGTATATATGTGTGTCTATATTTGTCTGTTGTTAGGCTTTACTGTGTTTCTGTCTGTAGTGATTTATGTGTGTACACTGTACACATATATCTGTAGGTAGTTTTTTATTTTCTTTCACCTACTATGCAGTAGTGCGTATATAGATATATGAAATATATATTTTTATATATATTTGTGTGTTTGGAATTTTCGTTTTTATATATCAGATGGTGTCTTTTTATTCGTATATATCTCTTTTAATGTCCTTTCTTTCCTTAATGTTTGTTTCTCTGTTCTATTAGACCATTTTTATCTATGTATATTTGCCCGTGTAAGTTATATTTTAATAAGTTGTTAGAATTCGTTTCATGACACTTTCAATCTTAAATGTTTCTCGGTTGTTGTAACGGAGTGTCTATGTCAATGTATGTGGGTGTATGTACGTGTCTTTATCGGTGTCTGTGTGTATGGTAATTTGGATGCACCTTTCAATGTGTCTGTAAGTTGCTTTTTTGTTTTTTTTTGTAAAGGGTCGCGGAGATATTTTCTGTCACTTTTCTTTTGTGTGTATATATCAAAATATGTCTGCGTGATTATGTATTATAATCTGATTGTGTATGTATTGTCTTTTGTAAGATGTCATTCTCCCCTGCCTATATTTAGAATTCACATGTATCTATGTTGTCATCAAGTTCAGAGCAACAGTTGATGTTAACGTTTATTCCAACTTAATTTCAATAAAAACAAAATAAATAGAATAACATAAGTATTTTTTACTTTTTTCCTCAGTAATCTTATAATTTTAAACTAAATAGAGATTAAATTTAAATTTTAAAATGGGTAATTTTTCATTTCAAAGATTATCGTATAATTTAATATTTATTAGTTAGAAGAAATTCTATTTTAGGCTAACCCCAACATTAAGGCATTAAATAGTTATTATAACCTTAGTTCGTTGTCAAGTTTTTTGAATTCTCGTATACTTGTATTTTGATTGGTCATTCCAGCTTATGTAACAACATTTCCCCTTGCGAGGCGTGGTTGATTGATTTGAACATTTTAAAACCCTTTATGCTACATTCAACATCGTCACTTGAGAAGACACCAGAGGTGTTGAAACAAAATGGTTATTTTTGTAGTGATTTTATACACATATTTATGGTTATAATTTTCGCATAAATAATTATATTTGCTCTACTCTGTATTGAGCACTATTTAAGAATAGTAATTGGTGGTTATTGGAATTTATTCCGTATACACCAATCCTATACTTGTATATATATATATATATATATATATATATATATATATATATATATATATATATATAAATTTCAAGTGACAATGGGAGAAAAACGTGTGTGTAAGCTTATATATATATATATATATATATATATATATATATATATATATATATATATATGTGTGTGTGTGTGTGTGTGTGTGTGTGTGTGTGTGTGTGTGTGTGTGTGTGTTGAGCAAAACCCGAAGAGAGATGATGTTTAAATATAATATTTATAAATTGTAATTTTAACTGTACGCAGGTAACATACGTAGAAAATGAAAAACGTTATAATTTAATCTCGTGATAAATTTCTAACAAAATTTTTCATAATGGCTGCTTCAAGGAATGCTTGTCATCGCGCATCCACACAACAGCCAAATATATATATATATATATATATATATATAGGCTGGATCTTGCACTGGACTCATCGATTTCAGTTTTATCATTGATACCACATCTGGAATATGAAGATGAGATAATTAAAAGAAAAACCGGCCTGACCCTTGAAGTGGGGTTATTTGAAAAACGATGAAATAAGAATCGCTTTAATCAGGGCTTATGTAACTGATCAGATTTTATATGAGTGCAGTCTGTACGCTCAACCTTAGACCGGAATCGTATACAATTTCACCGATTATCGGAAAAGAAATGTAACACAATGCTGTATACGAATTAACCAAGAAAAAAATAAAAATCTTCTCGGTTTGGCCTGATTTCAAATCCAGCAAACTTTAACATATTCAATAAGGAATGAAAAAAATACAGACCGTAACCTCAGATAAAAAGAATATTTATTACCACTTCATGGAAATTTCAAAGCTTACACACACGTTTTTCTCCCATTGTCAATTGAAGTAGCGTAACATTTTACGTTTTACATCCTACTAACATAGACAAACATATGTGTACTTTCTTTGGCTTTTTCTGCTGAGAATGAAAAATGAAAAACTATTTTATCGTACTAAACTGAGGAAACCAAAGAGAACAGACACTCTCGACGAAACGGGTCGTTAATAAATTTTCCACTTTGTCTCATCCTCTCCATTTTTCTTTAGGATTCTGATATGCAAGCTTACAAGCACAGGCACACACGCGCGTGCACGCGCACACACGTGTGTGTGAGTAAATAATTTAAGATTCAACTAAAATATATCTGTAAACAAAGATTTAACTAAAATATATCTGTAAAACTACAATGTGAATAAAGGTAAAATGATAACATTTCCTAGCCGACACATTTCTACTTCTGACAGACATTATCAAGGCAAATGTGACGATTTTATTTTTCAAAACAAAATCCTCAGATTTGTCTTGATATAGTCCATCAAGCTAGGAAAAGTTATCCTTTTGACTTTATTCATACACACAAACACACACACACACATATATATGTATAGTGTATTTAGGCAGCAATCCTTCATTTATACATGTTTCATTAAAGACGAAGATAAGACAAATCTTTGAAACTGTATATATATATATGTTTTCTCCTATAGATAGATAGATAGTTCTTCGCTTGTTTCAGTTCATATCTAGGATGTGAAAAGCTTAAACTTAAGGTAGGTGGATTGTTCTACTGTGCGGAATTCAATCTCCTCTGCTATCAGTCAGATTATTAATTTAGTTGTAATTACTTACATGCCATATTTATCTTTCTGTGCACTACTTAGCCTAAGTAGTTCCTCTCTCTCTCTCTCTATATATATATGTGTGTGTGTGTGTGTATGTGTGTGTGTGTAAGAAGGAGGGAAGAGGGAGAGAGAGAGAGAGAGAGAGAGAAATTGATCCAGTTCGCATTCTTTTTCTTTCTACCTTTGTCCGTCGGTAAATTTAATTAAATCCCTTGTTAACAATCTATTACGATGAAATTACCCGGTAATTATGTTTTCATCAACTTCTATCAGCCGGACATTGAGGTCACGCGTCGTTCAGTGGTTAGCGATCAGGCCTGAGGCCACTAAGTACGCTTTTTAAAATAATTCTTGTGGTGCTCGACAAAATCAGCCTCGCTTATTTTGTCTCTACGCTTCTCAAACATTCAATTACTCTGAACAAGATAACCATTATGAAGTATTTTGTAAGCATTCGTCTAGATCACAGTGGCTGGCGTGATATTCATACTGATAGCAGCTTTATTTTCTTCACAGTGTTGTTCATTCTGTACAAGTCCCGAGTACCCCTCGAGGTAGAGGAGTATAGAGACATCGGTATAGATTATGCGGATATGTTCGGAAGATAACGGTTAACTTGAACAATTTAAAATTGTAGTAATGGAGAGCCGGTTCCTTAATGTTTGGTCCGTGGGAAGACGTGACTTGGGTGGAACGTACAGCTCTCCAGAGGAATATGAAGCGAATGAGGTTGGTTCGCTGAAAAGTGACTTGACGTGTCTCAAGTCTGAAGCGTAAAACTAGTAGAACTAAGGAGTGTAGCTCATCTGAGCACTCTGCATAGAAGTAAGTACAAATCAGCGACAAGCTTTCCCCCATTTCGTCTTTGAGAAAGCGTTTAAAGAATGGAAAAAGAATTTGTCGTTCACACGGATGCGGAAAAGCTTTTGGACTCTCTTAAGAGCTGAAAGTGAAAACTGGGCAGCTCCCGCACGTACATGCCAACAGTAGTCCATTTTTGGACTTATCCTGTATCACTTGTAAAGGTACAGGGTATCAGGAGGAAGGAGGTACTTGCCGGAGGAGTACAGGGAACTGACTATTTTTTCAGCAACTTTAGCGATGGGTCGTATGTACAGATTCCACTTGATGTCTGGGCTGAGTGTAATTCCCTCAAGGCACGTAGTTACTCTGGTGGAACAACCATTCATCACAATTGTTGAAAGTCCTGTGTCCGATCTGTGATGGTGTCTTTGAGGCAGTAAATATGATCATCCATTTTTCTCTCATTGCTGTACTAGAGGAGAAATAGGCTGGTAAATCTACTAGTTCTTCTGTGTCGTATCTCTTGAGGACCTAGGCCATAGTAGCTTTCCACATTTTTATATCCTTTCGATTTCGTTACGACATAGAATCAAATAACTGCAGTGAATAATTCCACAGAACTCAAGTGGGACTCATACTTCCAATTTTTTAGCTAATGATGCTGATTTCATTGAACAACTCCAGTAAGTATTTGATCACCATTGATATACTCTAACTTTACAAGAGTCAGTTCAAACAAAAAAAATGAGGTATTGTTGTCATATCTGAGCTAGAGATACTTAGCCTCCAGCTGCATCATGATAGAGTACAAAAGCGTCTAAGAGGCTCTATGGGTGATGAAATATTTCCATTCTACATCCCCTTTCCCACAGTCGGAATGTTGTGAGCCTTTCGCTACTCTATCGTTATTTACATGTCATGGTTTCTGATATGTTACATTCCTTAACCCAACAACCTCTGACATTTATAACTGAGAGCCACCCTGCCAGGTACAAGAGGGTGAATCATTCCCACTTTATTTGTATTATGCCAATAGCAAGGATTTCGTTCCATCCGGACAGTTTCTTCCCAAGAAGTGCTGCTTTGTTGGACGGATTCCCCGTAGGATCATTTCCCAACAACAACAATTCGAATATCTGAATAGCAAGTTGAAAAGAATTGGTACGAGAATCTGCCTTAAAGAACAACTGAATAAAATAAAAAGACCACATTATTCTGGGACTATGATTTCAAACAGACAAAATGATATACCATCACCGTTCAGGTGTAATTGTGCAAGCTAAACGTACCCATGTCCATACGACGTCTCATTTACATTTCGTCGCTTACACTATTTCTGTCCAAAATTTGGATATTAACAGAGTATATGGTTAACTGTCCATCTTGAATTTACTTTCTTCTTGGGATCTGTCTAGCATGGCGTTGACTGCATTCATTCTGATGACCTGCTGCAGTGAGGAGTAGTAATTATTATTATTATTATTAGTGTAACCCGGATATAAGAGAGTTGTCGGGACCGGAGAAGAAGTCTCTTATATCCTGGTTTATCTTATATCCGGGTTTGATCTATTTTGTTTTATTAACACATGCTCTAATTTGTGACCAGAGAAAATCTCTCTTATATCCGGGTTTCTCTTATAATCTGGTCTCTTATATCCGGGTTACACTCTATTATTATTATTATTATTATTATTATTATTATTGTTGTTGTTGTTGTTGTTGTTGTATTAGTAGTAGCAACAGCAGCAGCAGCATTTCCGGACGATAATGGGTACTATTTCGCTAAACATTTTTATTTTATGTATTTACATTTGTGTGGGTCAATTGAGTTTTTTTGTTCGTAATTTTTTTTTACTTTTTCCAGTTTATATTTTTTAATGAAAATTATTTTGATAAAGATGCTTAATTTAATTTTAAATCTAATGTTTAACAAATTTAAATTATTTTTAATCTTTATTTCATTGATATTTGAAATTAGTTTTCGGAAATTTATGTCAATTCACGTCATCCATACTAGCTTTCATCATAAGCTCTCCATCGTACATTAATCTTTGGATTAGAATCTGATCGGATAACATGACCAATCTGTAAGAAATTGTAGTATATTACGTTTTTATGCTATAAATAGATAATATTTATTACAAATCAGATAAATATAACTTTAAATCTTCTAATTTTACTCAACGTGTTAGAAATTTATATCTTTTGAAAGAATTTTAAAATCGATAAATTTGTTTTGTTTTACAAATTTCTAAAATTTAAGAAAATGGCCGCTTTTAACAAAATTTTAAGAAATCGAAATTAAATTTGACATTCAAATTTATGTTATTTCTACCAGAAATACACCAGAATATTTTGCTTATGGTTAAACACTGTAATTTCTTTTCATTATCTTAAATCCAGTTTTTCTAAGTCTTTTAATAATAATAATAATAATAATAATAATAATAATAATAATAATAATAACATATTATATTATATTGCATACAACACCCCCAAATGAAGGAGAAGGTAAGAAAGGAGTACTACAGGCGTGTACGCCTGGTACTAAATACCGAGCTAACTCAAAAAACAGAATATCAGCCATAAACACCTTGGCTGTTCCTGTGGTGCAATACAGTTCTTTAATGTTCTTAACTGGACCATAGCTGAAATTAAGCGAATGGACGCCAAAACGAGAAAGCTCCTCACTTGTTTCCACATGCATCATCCCAAAGCTGATCTTGATCGCCTGTATGTACCCAGATCCGAAGGGGGCAGAGGACTAGTTCAACTAGAACTATCCTACTAAACTACAACAATTGGCCTCAAAAGATACTTGAAAATACAGAAGACTGAATGATGGTATGTGTCAAGCAACATGAAAGTAGTAAGTGTCTTTGCTCTGTTGTAAAGGAAGCCGACAAATTCAAAATGGAGTTTCAAATGGGCGCAGAAATGCAAATACATCACTGTACACCAGCTGTAGCTGAAAAATACTTAAAAAAGAATGCAAAGACAAATGCGACCGACCAGATACAGAAACAATGGCAAAATAAACCGCTCCACGGCCAATACTCTGACCGTACCAAACAAGCTGACGTAGACAAAAACCGCACCCATCAGTGGCTACGTAGTGCAGGGTTGAAAGCTGAAACTGAAGGTTTTATCATTGCTGCACAGGACCAATGCTTGTTAACTAGGAATTATCAAGCACATATACTAAAATATTGTGTTAGCCCAAAATGCAGATTCTGTGATAAATATCCAGAAACCATTGATCATCTTGTATCAGATTGCACGATATTGGCACCCACTGAATATAAAACCCGGAATGACAGAGTGGGCCAATATCTGCACTGGAAAATTTGCAACTCCTACGGGAAGGAAACTGAAACTGGTACGAACACCACTCAGACCCGGTTACGGAGTTAGAATTCTATGGGACTACACAATACACACTGACAGAACAATCAAAGCCAACCGCCCAGACATTGTTATTAAAGACCACAAACAAAATAAGTGCCTCCTTATTGATATGGCAGTCCCTGCAGACTGCAATGTATCTTTGAAGATATTCGAAAAGCTGTCAAAATACAAGGACCTTGAAATAGAAATCTCAAAAATGTGGCACATGGGAACATCAACAATCCCTGTTGTAGTTGGAGCCCGTGGACTGGTTGGAAAAGATTTCAGTAGACTAATTGAAGGGATCCCTGGAAGTCCATGCCTCAAAGAGATACAAAAAATTGTTCTGACAAGTACAGCCCACACTTTACGAAGGGCTTTATCTCTGTAATTTTTTTTTTTTGCCTTGGAAAGTGTCATGATGCCATTTCTAACCTTAAGTCCCTGGGCGAGACCTGGAATGAAATGTGTAAACGCCAGATATCAAAGAAAATAAAAATAACAACAATACTAATAATAAGAAGAATGTGTAAGTGTTTGGCTGAAGAGTCTACCCTGCTATTTAACGCATAACCGGAACAGAAGTGTTGGATTCGTTCTTCTTTTTCCGATGGTTATTATTAATAATAATAATAATAATAATAATAATAATAATAAATAAATAAATAAAAATAAATAAATAAGGAAGGAATTGTATACCATATTGACTTAGCAGTACCATCTGAGAGAAACACCTGTATGAAAATTATCGAGAAATTGTTCAAATACAAAGACATGGAGTTCGAGATTAACAGGCCGTAGGGAATGAATATGGAGACTGTGCCAGTAGTGATCGGAAGAAAAGGAATATCTAATTTTACTAGCAGTGTTCTAGGTAACATCAACGTACAGGTTGCCCTTCTAGGAACAGCCCATATACTAAGAAAAGTGCTATCAATTAAATAACAATTTTCGCATATGACCTAAGGACCATATTTTAGACCCGGCTCTGCAGGGTAAAAAGCAGGAAACATAACATACACAAGTGATAGGAATAATAAAAATAATAATAATTTGGAATAAGTGCAGTGCGTATGTCAAGTAAGGAGGAAATATCATCCACGTCATTAGCGATTCTGGTATGATTGCACAGGAACAACACTAACACCAATTTGATAATGTGGCCTCACACCTGCATTTGTGTCTATGCAGAATGTGTGGAAAGTCAACGAGAAGTTGAACGGATACAAGCCAGAAAAGATGATCGGTAACGTCCAAATCAAGAACTTGTA
Source organism: Acanthosepion esculentum (assembly GCA_964036315.1). Lineage (NCBI taxonomy): Eukaryota > Metazoa > Mollusca > Cephalopoda > Sepiida > Sepiidae > Acanthosepion > Acanthosepion esculentum. The sequence continues at coordinate 6,921,326 of OZ038505.1, forward strand.
AGATTTTAACATACAAATGAACGGCGTACCCGTGGTCACCAAACAGGATATTACGGTCTTTGACATAATAATAATAATAATAATAATAATAATAATAATAATAATAATAATAATAATAATAATAGGAAAATGACTCCGATGAGCCAAACCGTGTATTGAAGTTACTAGAATGTGGGGCAGACAGGCTCAAGGAACCTTGCTGAGTTGGGATATACATCACACATATCACGTCATATATCGGACAAAAAAATAGCATTGATTCACTTAACAAATCTTCATTGCTTGGTTTCTGGATTCTGAGAAACCTGCTCTCTGCCAAAGATAGAACAACTTGAGGAAGATCACATATATGCAATATCTCCGGTTGAAATTGAACAGTATGACAGAAGAAATTAACACAATCAATTTAAATAACATTAATGTATGGGTGAATTAGTTTAGTGGGATTTCAACCTCTATTGGTTATTTAATGCTGAAATCTAAACATTTACAATGCAACTGTATTTTTCAACTAAAGATAAAATTCATTGTTGGTCATTTCGCTATAAAACATTGTTGGTTAATTTGTTTTAAAATATATATTTCTGCACATCATACAGTAAACATGTGTTGCTGGTCATTTTACTATAAAA
>OZ038505.1:6924457-6941957 GCA_964036315.1 Acanthosepion esculentum
GATTCGTCACCTTTTTTTTGCTTTATGTATATTCTTCATCTCGAACAAATAGAGAAAGGAAGTGACGTTTCACATACAGCTTGCCTACAAGCAGGATTGTTCATAACCATTTTCGATTCTCACCCGTCGAAGTGCAGTTGAAATGCGCGGTAAAGAAATTGCATCATTGTAGTGGGTAAAATGGTTTTGTCTATATGACAAAATTATAATAAAAGATATATATATATATATATATATATATATATATATATATATATATATATATATATGAATGAGAACGATACGAATATAAATTCCAACGCTCGTAACATTAATTTAAACTAGGTCTCAATACATAAGTAGAACTGTATTCATTATTTTACGATAATTACATCAACACGAAAGTAAACGCTACATGAATTCAATTACGTTTAAAAATGTACCAACACAACTCATGAGGTGTTAGTAAATGGCTGGTTAGTAGACTCTTTATTGAATTTTCAAATTTAAAATAACCTCTTTTTCACGCGAAAAAAAGAAACAGAGTAAGAAAGGAAGAGACAAGAAACATTATCTTTTCCAGAGAAAAGGAAGAATAATGCAAAAAAAGTACGAAAGAAACGGGAGGAGATAGCCGCGAAATGTTTGTTTATAATCGGATCCATCTATCCAAATGCTTTACATTATGTAAGAAGTCATGACCTCTAGAGTTAAACATCGTTGACAACATAGCCGTTATATTCAATAAATTTAAGTTTGCTACATTGCAGCCATAAGACAATTGACACTTCATATGGAGAAAGGAAAAATTTTAACAAGACTTTTGACAAACCGCATACTTTCTGAGGTAATAGTTAGAATTTCACAATTTATAGACGGTAAATAATATGGCCCTTTAAGAAATAAATGTAATAAAGTAAAAAAAGGAAAAGCGTGAAAAGCAAAATAATCACACAAAATTATTAATTTATATTGATCAAACAAAATTATTTGTATAACTGGATCAAAAACAGCTTTAAGCATATAGATCATATAATATTAATTAAAATATATAGATCTTCCATAATAAAATGCAACTGGTACCTAAATGGTCACATATAATGTGTTAATATAACCAATCCATAAAAAATTTCAATATATAAGCTGAACTCATATATTTATATACTAAATATTATTAACAGTACTGGAATAATAATGTACAAAAATACTACGTCAAAACTGAACTTACAAACAAAAGATACTGATTATATGGAGCAACAAGGTTATTTTAAAATATAAGAAGCAATTATCAAATTATAATATCTAGTAAGATTGTAACGACAAAGGTGCTTACAATTAACCGTTAACTCAAGTCTTTGATTTAATAAATCATTCCTATTCAAAAACCTGATAATTTACATTTACTCCTGTAAACACAGAAAATATGGGTTTTAGAAGGATCTACATGTACTGGACATTTCTGAAATTTTCCATTTCACTTTAGGAGTTTTGTTTTCATCTTTCAACTTTCAAAAATATTTTGAAAGTGAAGTATTATTTCTAAGTATTATTATTAAAAAAAAGACATATGCTGATGTTATACTATTTGTCGCTGCCTCGGTGAAACGGAAGACATGTTTGTTAAAACATAAGGAAGAGTTACGTGCTGAGACATTTAAACAAGAAGGGAATTTTTCAAAATGATATCGATAAATACGAAGGCGAGAAGCGAATTCGCCAATAAATAGACGAGTCGCAGCAGACGAAACAGAGACGAGACGACAGAGAGTTCGTCCCAGCCACCTGTCGTGATAAACCGTATGTGACTGTCTGCCGAAGAGGACCCCGAATTCAACCTTTTGCCAAACTTTGCCAACAATATCATACCAAATTTTACGAGGTCAACAACGACAATATCACTTCCGATTTAGACGCGATTTGACCCGATAATTAATTGCATGCGAACTCTGATATAACCAATTATTTTAAGAAGGACTGGTCAGTATTTACTTTTGTTCAATTTATTCGAGTGTTATTATTTTCTTGTACGTCATCGCCCTGCTTGGACAAGCTCAACAGGAAGATATCTGCGACGATTCGATCTTGGCTGCCTTATGATCAAACTTAAATCCCAACGTGGGATAAGGTTATCTCGGGATTGAAGCGGTCACTTCAGCGACCAGCCGCGGTGTTGGAAGTCTTGGACGACCGGGGAAGGTGATGCACGATTGCATTTGGTAACCGTGTCCAAGGATCGACCCTGAGGATCATATATAGTCGCTGCGAGCCGGGATCACCCCTGAAAAACTACAGATTGGTGCGGATTTGACCTCGGGTTGACTACGACCAACCCAAGAACTCAGAAAACGGAAAGCAAGGACATAAGAAAAGAAGTTAGAACCAACGGACTCTGGCCATTTTGACCATACGCTTATAAGAATTTTCTCCGTATTTTTTTATACTCGATAAATTGACAGCGGCCCAGGGACAAGTGAAATAAGTGACAGGTAGGAAGGACAATTTTCGGTTTGAAATTTTTCGATTTTATTTTGTTGTTTCGTCACGCCAAGGTGATTTGCTATTTTTAGTTCTTTTCTGATTTTCGATTTTACTCGAATTAAGTTGATTTATTTAACAGGAGTGACCACAGTTCAGAGAGGTCTGAAGTGGTAGATGTTGAGGATGAGGTGACGGGCCAACAACTCATTAGTGGCCTGAAGAAATTGTTGGGAGGACCCAAGTTCCCAATCTTAGAGGGGAACTCGAAAGAGATGAAGGATCGGCTAGCGTCAATCGAAAAGAGACGGCGCATATATGAGCTGATGGATAAGGAAACAGTGTATGTAACATTTACCGCTACGTTGGCTACAGTTTCGGATTTCATAGTGGATCGCTTGGTGGGAGATCCCCAGCTGACCTGAAGTGAGCTGGAGGAACTACTTATAAAGGAATATGCAGACGACATGACAGCAGTTTAGGCAATGAGCAACCTTATGTAACTAATGCAATTGAAGGATGAAGCCCACGGGAAGCTTGGGCGGAGAAGCTGTCCGGTCTGGCCTTTCCGGAAGAAGTCAGGAATAACGCCGCTATGCAGGCCCAGCTAGCCGACCTATACGTGGAGGCGCTCCAGAATGAGCACGTACGGCATGACGTTATAAACGAGGCACTGGTCAAGGTGCCTGTGGCGGTGGTGTTGGCCAAGAATAGCCAGGTGGTGGGAGAAGTTTAAGAGAAAAAAGGCACAAGAGTAGAGTCGGAAGGTAGACAGACAGTTGGGGAGGAAGAGGAAGCCCCAGTTGGAATAAGATAGTTAAACATGAGGAGGTAGAGCCAGAAGAGCTTCCCGGTTAGAAATTAAAGGAATAAATCGTTTAATGATGTTTTGGCGAGCATGCAACGACCCGAGAAAAGGATTCCGGTCAGTGATCTTTACCCAAACAGATCAATTATCGACGAGGAAATAGAAATGGAGCCGGTACCTGTTGAACTGGAACCGATACCTGTAGAGGACGAAACCAAACATCCCACTACGGAGAGAAAATTTTACCCAAGAAGAGCAAACCATTAAATACACACACATACACCAACACAATAGAAACCTGAAAACTTTGTATGGAAAATAAATGAAAGGTGAAAGATTTTTATAGAATTTGCATGAAAAGGAAGAAGGAAAGACTTTGATAAACTTTGCATGAAAAGAAAGAAGAGGAAAAGACTTTTATAGAAACGTTGCATGATAAATAAAATCTTTGCATGGTAAAGACTGCATGATAAATAAAAAAAATGCAGCAAGACCAGTATAACCATTGTATGACATATAGAAAGTTGGATGAAAATTATTATTTTCAATTACTACAGCATAAATTAGTATGCATGGCAAATAGTATACTAGTAGACTTGGGTTTGAGATGTAATTTACTAGTAAATGACAGGAGAGACATGGGAGGAATGTTATAATGTTTGCCGTTGCCGTGGCAAAGCGGAAGAGAGTTTTGTTGAAACATGTTATATGATGAGAGTCATTGAAACGATAAGGGACTTCGACAAAATTGTCAATAAATACGAATGCGCGAGTCATAGAAAAAAGAAGAGAGGCAGAAGAGACGGAGACAAGATCAGAGACAGGAGAGAGGTCCACGTGATTATCTGCCGACGAAAGACTCAGACTTCAGCCTTGTGCCGAACTTTAGCAAAACAGCAAACCAAAGTTTACCAAGTTGACAACAATGATATCACTTCCGATTAAGACACGGGTTGGGCTGATAATTAATTGCATACACTGATATAACCAAATGTACATTACATTTGTTGCTGTGACCAAAGATCGACCACCGGGATTTCAATGTATTCTTGGTATTACAATTATAAAACTTTTGAACCAGTCGAGCTCACCTGTGTATTGCTAATCCGTTACTCACTTGAACTATGCGAATCCTAGTTGTACTTCTTCTTAGATTTTTCTTTTTGATAAAATTTCCTGAAGGTCAATGATGTATCTGGATTTTTCAAAATAAATTTATAAGACGTACACTCTACATGTTCTACGAACTTAACTTATATCTGGTAAGCAATTCGATACATTCTAACTGGATCCAGTTAGCGATCTGTCTTGTATTAAAAACAATAAACAAGGTGATCATACACGTTTGGAGAGCAAAGTAAGGCATCGATAGTTGTAACAAGAATGTTCAAGTATTCTAAGATGTTGGACTGAAGAATGACGTTTCTAAAACAGAAAAATAGTTGGATCGAAAGCACGTATAATAAATCCTTCATTAAAAAAACAATCATGACGTGGTATTAGTAAAAACAAAAACACTTCGAATACCTCAAAGTATTGCAGATTTCTGTGTGGAGCAAATTAATATTTGAGGACATTGAATATAGAATAAGCTGCAGTAGTAGATATTTTATCCACCAACACCGGAAGTTTGCTACAAAGACAAAACATTTACAAAAAGCTCATGTGATGTGCTTAAATATTCTCGTCAGATCGGGACTCCCATAATCATAAAAGCAGAACTCGTTCAGAAATAATTAAAATTGTTGAATGTATACAACCGCCTTTGCATATCTATGTTTAAAACTGGCTCATAGTGAGTGAAGTGTCCCTGCCTCAGCGTAGACCCTATTTTCACGAATCTTGTTTCAGAAACAAACGACAGAAACCACATGACCTGAGAACTTTCAAAAGAAGTAAACGCGAACATGGATAGTATATGTAACTTTCATCGATATAACATAATGAAGATGCTGTCTATTAATGTTAACAGTCAGGAGCTTTTTTTCTTGTCGTTTTTAGATTTGGGGTTAATGTTAACCCCAAATCTAAAAAGGACAAGAAAAAAAGCTCCATCGATACTGAAATCATCGGACATGAAAATATTAATTTTCTTAAAAATAATTTTAAAATAATGACTTTATAAATTTTAACCGACAATAACACTGACTGCTCAGTCAACGAATGTTGAATGCTTCCTCATGAGGAACCAGGTAACATTACCATTTAATAATAATAATAATAATAATAATAATAATAATAATAATAATAATAATAATAATAATAATAATAATAATTCCTGATCTAGATAACTTTGAAAGAAACGTACAATGCTGTTCGCTAAAAGTGACTGACCTGATTTTTTTTTTTTACTAAATCTTCTCTTCTCCAATGAAACGAACGTTGAGCTAAATTCAAAGGATAAGCGATCTAAAATCCGAAGAAGAAGCTTTGAAGGTTCTTTGAATTTAGCAGTAAGTACTGTCAAACATCCGTTCAGTATAATGTTCTGGGGATGCTTTTCTTTTCATGGAACTGGTTTCTTAAAACTTATTGAAAAGAACCGCAGGAGCGAGTAGTACAAGAGAATTTTAGAGTATCGTCTGCTCCATTCTGCTGAAAGGGTACAAATCGACCCCACCAAGTTCATTTTTATGCAGGATAATGCTCCCTGTCACAAAGCAAAATTGATGAAGGAAAACTTTGATGAGAAGCAGGTGAATGTTATGACATGGCCGCCCCAATCTCCTGACCTCAACCCCATAGAAAACTTACGGAGCATTATAAAGTACAGGCTCTCGAGAAAGCAGTTGAGCAACAAAGATGATTTGATTGTGAATTTCATATCTGAATGGAATTCAATGCTTGGTGATGAGATTTGCTAGAACCTAATCAAGTCAGTTCCAAAAAGGTTTGAACATTTATTCAAAATAAATGAGGACACATAGATTATTAAATATTTCGAACTATATTACCTATTATAAATAAATTATACTTCTATTATTCTTTATTTAAAGCTGTTAGGTTATGTTTCTATTGATTACTAGTTGCAGGAAATAAGTGAGTCACATTTTTTGCACAGACTTTTCCCCTAAATCTCATTTATATCCAAAATTATAATTATCAATAGAATACCTTAGGGCGAGTAAACTTTTTTACTAGGTGGTCGGGAAGGGGTCTTTATATAAGTAAGATTAAAAATTAGTTTGACCCCAAAAACAATAGGCGTAAAAAATTTTAAGTAAAAACAAAATCAGGTGAGTCACTTTTATCGAAAAGCACTGTATATCTTGAAAATGTCAATAATCATACATAATAAGTTTGTATCATTAAGTCTGCAGACCACTTTCATTATTAGGTATTATTAGGTATGATTGTAAGTAGAAAAGTCCTTTTATACGATATTGTCTGTAAATCTTATTCGCTGCTCGTTCGTTCTGTCCATAGTGTTCGCGGTATCCTTCAACAGATCCACATTTTTCTCACTTCACGTCTCGTGCCCATTTGCGAAGAAAATGTCCAGTACTCATTATTATAAAGGCAGATAGATATTGCATAGAAATTCAGAAGAATTTTCTTTGTTTATAATGAAACTTCCTATCTGTTGTTAATTGTTTAGACTCTAGAATGCATCATTTTATTTCCCCTACGGATCTCCGTCACACTTGCCGTCGTCTGTTATCGTAAAAACCAGTTAGTAACAGTTATATATCAGTTTGACATTGATGTCGCCAATTCTTTGGTCACATCTTGGGACTTTTCTCTTGCTGAAGATGTTATATTACATCTCCTTACAGTTAATCTTGGGTGACAGGCGACTTATATGAAACCGAAATGAAAAATTGACATTAACTCGTTTATAAGAGGAATAAGTCAACAGACAGTGAAATAGATTATGTGCCTGTACATTTTTAACTCTCTCTCATTCCAACCCTCTCTTTCCCTTTCCCGCCACCCCCTCTCTCTGCCCCTCTCTGTCTCTCCCTTCCTCCCTCTCTCCTCCATCATTGTTATATATATATACCAATATTCGCTACGGCAGATGAAATAAATTACTTCCTGATACAATAATCTGCCGAACTCTATACAGATTTCGTCATCTGATAAATTTTCATTTATCGGCAATTTTCGTTTTATTTTCAGTTATCGTCTGTGGCCTGTTCCTTTACAGTATTCTAAATGATCACTTAATTTTTGTACAGAAATCTTCAGCTAATCCCGAAAATATGATATATAGCATTTTTGACAATTTATGAAAAAGACAGCCAAATTTAAAAATCAAATATATTCATTACTATGAAGATAGTGCAGATAGAAGCTTTTTAATTTCGGGTGACTATTTATACATATGATATTTGTCCACATCTTTTTCTGCCTTACAGAAACCAATATGTAGATTGGTGCCTGCAAAATTATGTTAAAATAGACATATTTCATTGTACAAATACTTTTATATCAGTTGGGTTGGAAGATGGAGAATTATTAATCCAAACAGGAAGTGACGTGTATTAAGATAATAGACCTAGAGGATCACATCCCTCTTCAGGTGAAACCATAACCTATATTCGCCCACTTGTTGGTGGAACTTCGTTATGGTAGCATGATCGTTGATATCACAGAGAATACCTTTAGTGCAAAGCCGTTTACTTCAGTCTAGGATGTCCCCCACCAACCGTACTGATTAATCACATCACTTGCTGTATAAAAGGGTGTAGAATCAAGTCGATCTCACTGTAAATCCAGTCGACTTCACCTTGACCCAGTCGATCTAATTTTTGACCCAGTCGATCTAATTGTTGACTGAGTCTACTGCATACTTGACCCAGTCTACCTCATTGTTGCACCAGTCGACCACATTCTTGATTCAATCGTCTTCATAGTTGATCCACTCGACCTCACTCTTGACCCAGTCTATCTAATTGTTGAACCAGTCTAACTCATAGATGATTCAGTCGACCTCACTCTTGACCCAGTCGACCTAATTGTTGCTACAGTCGACCTCATTGTTGATCCAGTCGACCTTATAGTTGATCCACTCGACCTCACTCTTGACCCAGTCGACCTAATTGCTGAGTCAGTCTACGTCATTGTTGATCCAGTGGAACTCATTGTTGATTAAGTCGACCTCATAGTTGATCCAGTCGACCTCACTTTGGACCCAGTCAATCTAATTGTTGATACAGTCTACCTCATTCTTGACTAAGTCTATCTCATTGTTGATACAGTCGACCTCATGGTTGATCCAGACGTCTTCATAGTTGATCCGCTCGACCTCACTCTTGACCCAGTCAACCTAATTGTTGAACCAGTCTAACTCATAGATGATTCAGTCGACCTCACTCTTGACCCAGGCGACCTAATTGTTTAACCAGTCTACGTCATTGTTGATTAAGTCGACCTCATAGTTGATCCAGTTGACCTCACTGTTGACCCAGTCGATCTAATTGTTAACACAGACTACCTCATTCTAGACCCAGTCTACTTCATTTTGATCCAGCCGACCTCATTATTGATCCAGGTGACCTCATAGTTGATCCAGTCGGCCTCACTCTTTACACAGACGATCTAATTGTTGACCCAGTCTACCTCATAGTTGACCCAGTCGACCTCATTGTTGATCCAGTCGAAACATTGTTTATCCAGTCGCCCTCATAGTTGATCAAGTAGGCCACACTCTTGACCCAGTCGATTTAATTGTTGATCCAGTCGACTTCTTTAGCGATGCAGTCGACCTCATAGTTGATCAAGTCAACCTCACTCTTGACCGAGTCTATCTAATTTTTGACCCAGACTACCTCATTGTTGACCCAGTCGATATCATTGTTGATCCAGTCGACTCATTTTCGTTCCAGTCGACCTCATTGTCGATCCAGTCCACCTCATTATTGATCCAGTCGACCTCATAGTTGATCCATTCGACCACACTCTTGACCCAGTCGATCTAATTGTTGACCCAATATACATCATTATTGATCCAGTAGACCTTATTGTTGATCCAGTCGGCCTCATAGCTGATCCAGGCGATGTCACTCTTCACCCAGTCGATCTAATTGTTGGCCCAGTCTACCTCATTTTTGATCCACTTGACCTTATCGATGACCAAACATTTTTTCTTGCTAGGCATCTCCCTATTTAATTGAGGAGATGTATGTTATATACGAGGAGTTCATTCACATGAATTGCTACCTGATGGAACCAACACTTAGTAGAATGCTTCCCAGATACATTCTAAACTTAACCTGTTCAAGACTATCGTTAGCCGGTATCTTCCACACATACCTATCAACTGTCCTGCTAAATCTGTTCACCTCGACGTCGAGTAACACTCGTGCCTTGTACAGGCTGAATGTTATTGTAAACAATAATACATACAATTTTAAAATATTTTGTTTTATAGCACTTTATTGTCGATTCTATCTGCTTCCGCGATGACTATAATAGGTTTCATGCCTAGGATTAAATTTTATTGTACCCGAATATTCTCATTAATTCTGGTCATTATATTTTATTCTGTAACCCTCTGCTTCGGCTAGTTCTTCGGCTATGAACAGGGTGAAAATTATTGTAAAGAAAGTAACACCTGGTTGTGGAGACAATTTGATCGCTGATATCATGAACCTGCGAAAATTAGTAGCTAGGTAGCACATGCACACCGCGGTCCGAGAGCCAAATGCGGTCCTCTTGGTTTTCTAAATGACAAATCTATTTTAATGAAGAAAATAACGTTTAATTATGTCAAGAGGTTGAAAGATACTGGTGTCAAAGGGAATTAATTTTTAAGTGCCTGAGTAACCCCCTTACATATTTTTTCCCGTTTTGGGTACAGTTCGACTAAAATATATACGTAACAATAATTAAGTATAATGTTTCTTGTATTTTGTAACATTTCTTTGAAGTTAACATTCACATCATTTTAAACTATTGCCGATGTTCAGTATGGAACAACATATCTGTAAAATATTTTACTTTATAAATGAAAAACTTCATATCAATGTTTTTCGCTGGAGAAGAAATATATTTTTCCTTTTTTAGATGAATTAGAAACAAAAAAAAATAAAACTCACAGCAGCGTGGGTTAATAGCAAAGATATTTTCTCAAAGTAAAAATATCAACTTTTTCCTCATTTGTAGGACATATATTCGCTTTTCTTTCAACGAAAAATGACCGTAATTTTTTATGACTACGGCCCAGTTTATAATGAGGCATATCCCATGTGCCACACATTAAAATGACCTCTATGTCATGAGCTACACTGGTGAGAAAAGATTGTCCATACTTGTGCTAGACGTTAGCAATACGGCTTTGAGTGACCCAATATACCATAGAAAAATAGAGTTCGTAAAATATATCATGGTGAAAGTCGTAAAGTCACTGTGGAATCATAATAAACGCTTTCGAAGTATGGATTATGGATTAAAACTTGAAAGTAAAGCGATATTAAGCGGTTACTCCCTGCATAATTATCCTAAGATGCATATCATAGTTGCAATGTGGAATTAACTTTATTGTATGCTATTCTGATCATCCTATTCGAATAGGCATACAGTGTGTAGCAGAAAAATTGTCCAAATCATGTAACAGCAAAATTGTCCAATTCTTAGATTAAGATCTGAACCGTTGTATATTAGAAATGTTTAAAGATATCTTGTTGGAATTCTCCGAGGTTTTTATAACACAATTTGACTCTAAGTTGGAGCAATAAGAATGTATGATTACTCTATAAGCTTAACAGAAGAATCGTGATGAAATGGATCATAAACGAAAAGGACGCTCATCATTAATTAATCATAGTTAATGATCGAAAGCTCATGAAAAATTGAAATTAACTTCCAATATATATATATATTACATGATCTTTTTCCAACTTATTCAAGATGATCTTCGCCCTCTCTGCCCTTCTAATTTCTGTCCTGGATTAACAAGATGTCTCAAACGTTTCACCTACGGTTTCATATAAAAGTCTTTTTTTCACTGATCCTTGGACTATCATAGCTGAAACTCCTCTCCCTCATGCCCAATTTGTTATGATTGTGATGATTTGTTTCAAATTGATATCTTTAGATCTAAGCTGAAATGAGGATCCCACTTCCTGTTGCGATCCCCTGATCCAGTTTTCCTCTTTACTGTTTCTTCGTTTTTAAACATTCATTGTTCTGTTGATTCTTGAATAAAATTTGAAGATGAAAGGCAGAGTAGGAATGTTGATACCTTTACTAAGGCCTGGAAGATTTTGCCCTCACCATTGCTCAGCTGGTAAGACTGTGGGGTCTGGCACAAAACAATTTTAACCTGCTCGCCTTTTAGCTGAATAACCCAACGGGTATTTCACTGATTCTTAAAATAAATGGTGACAGACTGGTTGAATGTCGCATCTAAAAACCTGGAAAAAAGAAACTCGGTTAGTTTAGTTTACCTCTTTAGATACTAATCATTGTGTAGGTTGGATACTTATGCTGTTACAAGATGTGGACAATTTTACTGTTATTCCCGGTATACGGTATTGAAATGAAAAGTCCATAGGCTGACTGCGAATGAATGATTCTAGATCAGTGAAAACTTGCATGCATTAATTCCAATTCTTCTTTTTAATAACGACATTGTTTCTTTCCAGAAATCTACAAATACAACTGGTAGCGGTTTTTCTTGAAAACGGACCGAAATTTAGCATCCTGGTGTTATTACTTTCAGAAAACGATTCCATCCCCTAAGGATATTCATCCTTACATAGTTGCTATATTACGAGATGTTTATCAATAGTGCAAAAAGTGAGTAGCCGAATTTAGGAGGGATAGGGAGAGACTTGAAGAAGTCCCAAGGTAAGGAGGTTCTGCAAAAGACGATTGACTATACATCACATACTTAATGCTATTAGAATATCCCGTAAGAGAGTCTAGAATTAGTTAAGTTATTTTTTTTAGATATTAATGATTTAGTGTGATAGACAATTATGATGTCATACAATTCTCTCTCAATCATCGTAGCAAACAACTGAAGAAAATATAATTCCTGGTGTCATCTAATAGTATATTACGGAAATACCTGTTTTATTCATAGATTCACGTACAAAATTATGCAAGTGCGAAAATAAAACACCTCGGCCATCAGAACGCTGACGGGCCTTGCGTATGACTATGAACTATATGCGCATCAATCGTGAGGTTTTGGGGAGGGTGGAACGACCTCTTAACTGCTGTTGTTTCCAGGTTCACCTTTACGCTGCACTAATCAACCCAAAACACTATGAAAGTATAAAAGTAAATCTTTATATTAAAAAATTCCAGCAATACATTTGTGAAGAAAGAAATTTTAACCAGGCATACAAATTTGAAGAAACTATTACTAGCAATACTTTTTTGAAAAAAAATGCCAGCAATACATTTGACTCTCGACAAAAACCTTCTGTACAAAATTTCATCAATTATACCTGATTTACAAACTCATTTCATACAAAGAATATATATTCTATACATACAAATCTATTCTAAAATTTTGTCGGCATTAAATAGCCCATTGAGATTTAGATGCTTTTAAACAAAATCGAACCAAACCAAAATGCTGAGATATTTCCATTACAGTGCATTATAAGATAGTTTAGAGTAATTTGTTTTTCTGTTGGTCAGTTTTGAGCCATTTTCCATTTTGTCTTAACTAAAGTGGAAGCCCTCATTTTATTTTGTCCCCCTCTTTTAATTGCTCTTTCTTTCACTTAATTAGGTGGCAGGTGCTTTTAGTTCTTTGATGGGTGTAAGATGCATTTCGACTCATTTCGTTTCGTGTGTTGCATATTTTCACCCAGTTAACTGGAAATTTCAGCCACAACCAATTTTATCTTGAGGAACACCTACTTACACAGATTTATCTTGTTTTGTAGGTATATTTAAGTCATTATTTTGTAAGTATATTTAAGTCATTATAAAATAATAATTTGGGAATTATTATATTTTTAAACCTCACGTCAAAAATGGCTTTGGAAAAATCTTTAGTTAAGAAATTCATTGAGCAAATGAGATATTTTGGTGATCGTGAAATGTCATGTTATGGTGAAAAGTAAATAATTTCTACGGCTGATTTAATGATTGAAATTTGCTGTTAAATAGAGGACTGCCACATTTGTCATTTTGGTATCATATATACCTTCGTCTTATCTCATATGTTTTTAAATGTGTCAACCAACAATATTAACTATTAAGGATTTCTAATTCTCTTTGGATCACCTAACTTTAAAAGTTGAATAAGGCAGTTGAAACATCGCATCCTTGTTTTACACATCCTGAGATTTTTGGTCGATTTTTATCCGTATGCAACTTGTTTGTTCCTAGAAAAAATCTGTTGAGTATTTTGATACTTTTTCCAAATAATTTACGTTTTGATAGCAGTTCAGATATTTGGAATTTGAAATAGTGTTTTTCTAAGCATAAAATATATGTGGCACAAGGCCACAAGTGCGAAACACCCAGTGATTATTGACATCACTATTCTGTCGCAATTAAAAAAAATTATGTTCTTCATTCATTTCACCCCAGGCAAGGTGATAATGCATTTAAGATACAATAGGTTAATCAGTGTGAAAGAATAAGAAAATAAAGAGAATCATTATTAAGGAACAATAAATGAAGAATAATTGAGAAGACTGTAGATAATGATCGACATCACATTTACATTTTTGAAGATCACAGTTGTCTGGAAAGTATGGAGTCGGAAAATATTTACACAAACGAGGAGTGCAAGAGAAGAAAATTTTAGCGTAGAATTTACAGTTGCGTCTAGAACATTCAGCTTGTTGTTTTTGTGTGTTTAAGTTAATGGTAATCTTGAGATTATCCTTTTCCAGACTGGAAATATTCGGCATTCATTGGTCGAACATATAGAGCTACTAACGGATGAAATTCTTAAAATATTTTTCTTCTTAAAATGGATGTTTAGTACAGTAACCATCTAACATTCATTTTCACGTTCTTTCTAGTTTTATTCTAAATTTGTTTTTTTGTTTTTTTTGGTAGTGTAAAACGTTATCTCGATCGTGTAATCATTTTTGTTCTAGTTACATAGTCTAAATGATTTTGTTGTTTTTGTTGGAAGTATTAAAGTGGTGTGGGACTTGTTCTTTGCGAATTATTAAGTAGAAAATCCCTTTTTATAACACAATTCTATCAGGAATGAGATTTTGTAAAAAAACAAATCATTTTCTTATGATTTGGTTACCTTAAAGGTAACTGGGTTCAATAAGTTCGAGTCTGCCAAAGATAACGGTTGTTTATGTTTTGCTTCTGTAGTCGGTCTATATATTGAATGCTTACTGGGGGGTAATGATTTCGAAGACTGTCAAAATTCACAGCATCTCCATAAGCTGCATTTGACCTACTGACAATATATTGGCTGCCTTCGGACTTAAAGATCAAATGCAAGCGCAATCATATAAGCGATTTTTATTCTCTCCGCTTGGATCTAAATAATGAATATTCGACCAATAAGAATGTAATAAAATAAATTTAAAAAAAAAATTCTAAACTGGAAAGTAGGGATAGACATTTGTCACTGTTTAAAAAAAATAGAAAAGTGTCAATCTTAAATGGAATATTCGCGTGTCAAACGTTCGCAGATTTTCTGATTCCTTATCCTTTATCTGACAACAGGTCTCGTGACCAGAAATGATGTTGACCAAAAATTGTCACCGTAAGCCACGTAAAGCATCAGAATATTTTGGTTTACTAAATGTTCACCAAATATAAAGCCCCAAAGCCACTTAAGGTATAGAGTTGCTAGAGTTGTTTAGTTATTTTATCGACGTCGGAGATGGAAGGAGGAAATAACTGCATATTATAGGAATATTATAGGAATAAGTACAATAGGTAAAGTGTAAATACAATAACAGCTGTCATCTACTGTCCTGTTGATAAAACTTATTTTGTTCTCTCTTCTTATTAATAATTGTGCTTTCTAATACTACAACACCCAGTAACTCATTGTGTCTTAGTGGCTTTACTACCATACTTCGGGTGATCGCGATTTTAAAAAAATACACGCATTTAGATACCTGATATGATTAATAATTATCCTCGGATAATTGTTAATTGGCACTTTAAAATTATTAAGGGGAAATCTTTTCTTTTCTTTTTTCTAACAAAATTCTATCAGGAATATGATTTTTTTAAAACAAAGCATTTTACTATGATTTGGTTATCTTAAAGTTCACTGAGTTTAATAAGTTTGAGTCTGTCAAAATTCAAAACAACTGTTGTTCATGGTTTGCTTCTGTAATCAGTCTCTATATGGAAAGGTCAGTGAGAGTTATTGAGTTCAACAGCTGTCAAACGTAACAATACATGCATAAGTTGCATTTGACCTACTTACATCATCCTGGCTGTCTTCAGATTTAAAGGTCAATAAGAATGGAATAAGTAAAGCAATGCCAAATCAGGGATTTAGTAGGTATCTCCCCCCACTTCCGTAAGTTATAACCCGAACTACGGTTGGTTGACCAATGAGAATATGAGACGAAATGGTTTGTAATTGGATCACCAATCAGAAGCCTTTTTGATCCGAAAATTTCGTCCATAAAGCCGGCATCACTGAGTTTTACAACATGTAGACCGGAGACAAAAAGTCAAGAAGCTTATCTTTCCCTCTGATACTAGATTCTCTCCAAGCAGTAAAATAAATTGTGAAGACACGTCTCACTGAAGAAAATCCCAGACTATGAACCAACTACTTACCAGACTATATGTTCTCATGAAGATATATTAAGTTATATTTTGCCTTAGAGATGTTTCTTCATGATTGATCTGAGAAAACCTTTGCATATATGTGTCAGTTTAAATACTTTTGAACAATTTGGAAGAGATGGATGACATTGAACCTGATGATCTTATTAAGGCTTATATTTGGTTGCTATCATCTTACGTTGTTGGTCAAAAATACTACTAGCAGCCCCACTTGTTTTCCTTGATATGCGCATAGCTAAGCCGATCTAGGTTTTACTTACGTATGAATATATACACTCTGCGTAGTAGTAATAAAGAATTTCTTCTCTAATCTGATATATGCTATTAATATTTTCCATATTTCATAATGTTTTAAATGTCTTGCTCTGGGTTAATGATTAAGAAAGCAGTGTCAATATATAATTTAATTCGACTTAGACTGCGCTTCCCCTATTTCGTGAATTGTAAATAGAGTTTAAATACAGCTTGCTGGATGAGAAAACATTCCTCCCTTGTAGAAAAAAAATGAATGTCTATACGTGACAGATGCATTCGGACTTTCGAAAGACATGAACATGAATTATGAAGTTATTCTTTCTGAAAAGGACCAAAAAAACGGATTTTAGTAAAGGAACTAAAAACCTACTAATAAATCTTCATAATAATTTTTCAATCAATCGAAACATTCAATAATTAAGATTTTTTGGCTACATAATATGAAACCACTTAAACGAGTTTAAAAGTTCAGAGGCTGACGAAGATACTCTCGTGGTATGTGAATAAAGCAGGTTTATTTTCAACATAGTTCAACTTGGGGGCCCACACTTCTTCCCTCGTTGTTGCAGTGCTGGGATTCCATTAGATCCCAGCCAATGGTTTTTTTAATGTGTATAACAGTTGATAGTCATATGGGGCCAAATCAGATTAAGGAGAGTGATCAATCGCTTTATGCACAGCGTTACTCACAGCTGCCATTGAAATCAAGGATATGCCTGCTGGAGCATTGTCCTTATAAAACAACAGTTTTTTTCAGCGGAGTTGTTTACACTATATGGATTGTGGCTTTGTCACAGGCCCAAAATGATGAACCCAAAACTTATTCTAATGTAGCAACCATGTCAGCGTGAATGTCCTTCGGGGTTAAACCCTTTTTCTGCAGGTACTTGACAATACCAATATGCAAAATTTTATCCATTTTCCAATCGATACTGGTTACTTTGAATTCATGTTTGAACAGTCAGATGACATTTTACCGATAAAAAAATCAATACAGTTATTAACCATTTTATCCGTCTGTTCCTGAACAATTTTAACCGTTCTGCCTGAGCTCTTGAGTCAAAAGTCTCAAATAATTGGTATGTAATATTTTACGGTATATATAAAAATAGTTACAAGTGTTTAACCAACGTTCAAGTCCTTTTTCTCTACCACTGTTCAAACGGTGGCTGGGTATTACGTCATTTTTCTCTACCACCGGTAAAGCGGTGGTCAAGGCACAAGGCGTTAAGAAGAGTTAAAATTAATGAATGTAAGCTTTCACAGCTGTAGCAAAACTCC
>OZ038505.1:6951957-7009457 GCA_964036315.1 Acanthosepion esculentum
TTCTGAGAAAAAAACCCTCTGATGAGAGAAGATGAACTAATTCAGCATTGAATTGGGGCCTCTAGGGATTTCCCAAAAGGCGATAGAATGTTAATAGGCCAATAGTTTGATGGGTCAGACGGTTCACCGGAGTTCTAAAATACTGGAATAACAGACAATGGATTCCAGCAGGTAGGAAAAGAGGAGGCAGCGAGGCATTTATTATATAGTTTAGAGAGAAGAGTAGTCAGTTCGGGAGCACACTCCTCAATGACTATTCTGGGGATCAATGTTAGGGGTGATAGCAGAAACCATAAAAAGTGATATATGCGCATCATTCAACAGAGACTCAGTTCTATGTGGGAAGTAAGGCAGGGATACACTACAGATGAATCAAGAGTGCAGTTTCAGAAGAAGATGCAGGAAAGCATTCATATTTATTAGCAGAGGATAGCACCTCAAATCGATTGAAGATGAGGGAATAGATAACTTGAACATATTTAGTACCCTATTACGACAGTAATCCAGTAATCACAAGAGCCTAAGTTTTAGAAGCTATTCGGTGCCTCATTCTCTCAGCATACAGGGGTTTAAATCATTCAAGGACTCGTTTATATCTGTTACGAGAAGTAGCAATTTGGCTCCTGTTATGACAAGAGTTGCCACATCGGTATAGACGGAAATAATGGTATCTCTGTGCTATGTCAGCCGAGCATGCTGGTGGGAAACACGAAGTGTACTGCGGTTCCACATAGTGTTTCTGAGAAGGGATACCGGCTTTGACTCAAGAAGAAACCTCAGTGGCGCAATTTTCAATTGGGAGCTTGTAGATATCAGTCCCAGGGCGTCAAAAAGAAAGTTCCGGAATGAGTCCCAATCAGCATGCTGCTAACGGAAAGAAGTCTTATGGATAGAGGGTTCATATTTAATGGATGCCTGGAAGGAGATATCAATAGCTATCACAGAGTGGTTCAAGTTACGAAGAGGGCAGTATTGCGAAGCTCAGCAGCAGTGAAGAGAGGAGGTAAGAAATACATCCAGTATAGAAGTCTGTTTCTCGGTTTGGCTAGAGAAATTATTAGGGAAGTCTACAATTTGAATGAGGGATGGGACAATGGAAAAGTTTAATGTCTGTATACCGGCAACATCAGTACCTTCAGAATGTTTCATCCACGTGTCGTGATGAAAATTTAAGTCAGCGAAGACAAAGATGTTCGCCGATTGATAGTGAGAAAGTGCCTTTTCTATAATATCAACTATTGTCCCTTATATACTGCAGTCTTGGGAAGAGAGGGTATAAAGAAAAAATATAGCTGGCAGGGTTTAGTAGCGAAAGAAGGAAGCCCATGAAAGAGTAGTCAACAACCTCCAGAGACAAGTCTCTGTCTATCGACAGATTATCCCGGATATAAACACCACGTCTCTGCATGTGAATACAGGACTCTTTCTGGCAAAGAGGAAGATACCCTGGAACCAAGAATTTATTGGTTGCCTTGGAAGAAATCAAGTTTGTTTCACAAAGGGCAAAAATATCTGGCGATCGTCTCAGGAAGAAAGATTCTAAGCTGCAGAAGTTGGAACGGATAATGCGAACATTGGAGAAAGAAAGATTGAGCGGGTAGCTGGTTTAGTTTTATTTCCTTATGTTGTCATTTCCAGGAGATTTGTTTTGAGGACAGAGGAAAAAGACCATCATAAGTTTCACTGTCTGTCGTGAATGGCAATAAAGACTTGC
Source organism: Acanthosepion esculentum (assembly GCA_964036315.1). NCBI lineage: Eukaryota > Metazoa > Mollusca > Cephalopoda > Sepiida > Sepiidae > Acanthosepion > Acanthosepion esculentum. The sequence goes on from OZ038505.1 coordinate 6,953,672, forward strand.
CAGTACGTGGCTGCGTGCAGAGCATAATTTGGCCTCAGGTTTGCTGACCGTAAATACATGTAGGGCCACCTACCCATGCTCAACGTGACACTAAAAATATCCCGATATTATGCGGCTGTTGATCGGAGCAGCCTCTCTGACGATTACCAAAGATTCCGGGCACTTAACGAACAGTCAGAATCAGGAGTCAGCTCACTGCCAAACCGATACACTGAATGGAAAGTCACAGCCAGTGGTTAGACGGATCAAAATATTCAAATATTTAAATCATTGTTACCGTGGAAAGCGAAAGAAAGAGAATCGTTAAACTATATCCTGAACAGGGAAAAAAGGATGAAACTCTACTCCTCTTCATTAGATATGAAAGAGTGTAGAGCAGACAAAAAGAATTGCGAAAGAATTCATATTAAGTAATGACTTATATTAATTTCTGGTGACTACTACCAACTGGAAATCGGGACGGTAAAACCTAATTTGTCAGCATTGATAAGTAACAGTGAGTAAGCATATTCTAAATTAAACATGTTAGGTGGGGGCTGAATAAAAAGTTTGATAATGGCAATGGAGAAGAGAAAAATAACGACAGAAAAGAAAGAATAAATGAAATCATATGAAAGTATATCAACAAAAGAAAAACAAAATAATTAGAAAATGATTTTCATTTTCAAACAACTTCATGGCACAAAGCTTTTTAGCTTATTTCTAAGGGAATTTTAACATGCTTCTTTCCTATCTGGGAATATTTTTCTTTTATTTTTCTTCTATGGACGTACTCAGGCCGATTTGATTTCAATGGCGGTTTTATGGAAATTACAGCCGACTCTGAAATACATCTCGAATTCCACAGCCAAATAAGATAAGTTGCGGTTGGGATAAGAGTCGTGTGTGTTGTGTGAAGGGTCTGACTAAAGCCGAAGTTACTAACTTGGGATGAATGGTGTAGGTAACGGAGTGAAATAGTCCGGAATCTAACTTCTGATTGCTGGTACTTGAGGTAGGAGGTTTGAAGAGGTGATGGGGTGAATGCTCTTTTAAATGGCAATCTAACTTATCTTATAAGTACATGCATACATACATACATACATACATACATACATATATATATATATATATATATATATATATATATATATATATATATATATATATATATATATACTCAATATATATCTATCTATCTATCTATCTATATATATCTATATATATATATATATATATATATATATATATACATGTATATGTATGTATGTATGTATATATGTATGTATGTATATGTATGTTAGGTTAAAAAGTTGAGGTCGCTTGGGGAGAGCTGAGAAAAAAGTTTGATAATTAAAGAGCAATGGAGAAGCGTAAATAACGACAGAAAAGGAAGGATAAATAAATAAAAAAAACATCGGAGACAAAACCAACAAAAGAAAAAAATATACAATAATACCAAAAGATTAAACATTTACAAACAAATTCAGAGCTCTTTTAATCTTTTCAAACCAAGCAAGACAATAAAGCCACTAAGACATAAGTGTTTAATGATTTTCAAAGAATATGAGAATAAGGAATCATTATTAAAGAGTGAACAATAACAGAACAGGAATTTGGAAGACAGAAGGTAATGATTGATATTGCATGTAATTTTAAAAAAATTAAAGTTGACGGAGGAGCAAAATGCCGGAAGAGAGCTCCATAATTGGGAAGTAAGAAAAGGGAAGCTGTTAGCACAGAACTTACATTCATATAGACGTTTCAAATGTAAAATGATCCGAGCTGACTGCCAATAAAGTTCGCGATCATGGTATCACATATGAAAGCGATATTTATTCTGTGAAAATACAGGGGGGAATGGGGAAAGGACGGTCTTCTTCTGTCTTAAATATAACTTAGCTAGCCGCAAACACTGACCCAATCGTACAAACAATATTCCTTACACCAAAACACCACATTCATACGTACCTTTCTTACTACAACCACCATAATACCACAATGTCTCTATGAAAATACTAACTAGTCCCCATATTTACAATTCAGTGTCTGTGGGGGGGAAGGGAATAAAATAACAATTCTAAAAAACTAACCCCAATAAAGCTCATCAGAAGAAAAATCATGAGAGTATTTATAGGAAAGTGACTCGTTGCACCTACTCGGGCTATCCTTCTCGGCTGACATGAAGTAGACGGGTCTATACTGATCCCATTGCGAGGTCAGGGGCTACGAAATTTGGTTCATTGTGTCGTGCTCGATAATGTTGCTCTCCAGAATCAATCTTACATGTAAATATGTCTACCATTCCTCAATGGTTAGAATATTGCTGACATATATATTTAGGGATTCTTGATAAAATCGTAAGAATAATTAGCATTATTGTTGGTCCTTACCTAGTCTTTCGATTTCTGTAACTTTCCCATCGCTGTAAATTTGTACGCCTCTGTCATTACTAAAATTACTTTCATAATATTTGTTCGGAGAAGCTCTTCGATATGCCATCTAGGATTTGTGAATTTAAGCGCAACACAACAATGGCAATGATGTTTCATCAGATTACACTTGAGCTAACTAGATGTAACCGTAATTTCTATGTTAACCTTCTCTTTTCCCGCACTTGTCCAGTCAAATTTAATCTTAAAATAATTATCGTTATCTACTCTCTTCTTAATTACACTTCTACGTTTCTGTTATCTAATTTTTCCACAGCCAGTATGACCTTGTGTCATAGTGGCTTTCTTGCCAAGCTTGCAGTGTTAATTCGAGTGTAAACTTGATATTTTCGTGATTAAATTATTATCTGTTCTCGCCATAATAATTTTTGTATCTTAGCCATACGTCTATTTCAAACCAGTTCGCTTTTTCTCACTGCTCTGATCAAACTGAACTAGAAGATTTTGTGATACGGAAAACCATTGTGTGGAACGACAATAGCGACCAATTAAGCAGCTTAAATACACGATGCTGCAATGTGGCTTACAGCATAGATAAAACCATGGTGATTTATTATCATGATTAGAATTGATATGGAGCATTGACGTAATTTACACACACACACACACACATATACACACACATACACACACACATACAAACACACATATATATATATACACACGTATATATATATATATATATATATATATATATATATATATATATATATATATATATATATATGAATAAACAGTTGAAAAAGATAACAAAGCGACAAAAGAGAAAAATGGAAGACAAGTTTGGTCAACGTTGTAAGTAAAGAACAAAATATTTCACGATATAGAAAATAAATTGATACTACTGGAAAAAAAAATGTCCCAGTCAAGTCTGTGGAGAGAGAATAGTGAAAAGAAGTCAAAGAAAAACAGAAACATGACATAAAAATAAAATACAAGATGAAGGAAACCGTCGGGAAAAATTAGATAGATAACAAAACGATAGAGTTAACCGTATAAAAGAATGCATTCTTAAATGTGCTTCGTACTTTCATAACATTGTTGATCATGGCTTCACATAGTTTCCTATCGTTTTCAGCAGCAATCATGGTTTGTCTCCTTACTCTCCCTCGAAGTAACTGTTCCGCCACCGATATGAACATATCGTTAGATAGTTTACTCATTGTTACCTTATATCTCCCTTGTTTTCAATGTCATGTGAGTGTCAAATCCTCCTCGTCTTATTTCATCATTCCTAGATATTTGAAAGTTTTTTTTCCTATTCTAAACAGTTTTCCTTAAGACTTCCTCGTTGTTCATATGCTCCGTTCATAGTAAGAGATAAAATATTCCTGTGTGTCCTAAATGGAAAAAAAAACTATATTGTCTCTGCTTTTAATTTGTGTGCCTTGGAGAAATATATTTCCCCCACCCGGGAAATGTCAGTTTTAGAGGCTACTAAATTTTGATGCAAGAAAAAGAGATAGAGAAAGGATGAGAGAGCGCTAAACCGGACTTTTTATAGTCCTAAAAACAGAGCCACCTACCCGGAAAGGATGAGAGAGCGCTAAACCGGACTTGGCAGCCAAGCAGGGCTATACCACATATTCTGGAGAAACACAATCTTTATAATCGCATTTACATCCGTACTAGACAAGGGTGATTAAATATTTCTAAGTTTAATTATATTCTTTACTTTTCCAGGAATTTCGTCTGCTACATATTAGAAGGAGAGAAGGTTTAGAGAATTTGACACTCATAGGTTATCGTGAACATAATAAGGACAGACACAAAAGTCGAGAAACATGCGGATCGATCTTGTGCAAATGGACAGCAGAAAAGGCATTGGATGGTATAGTAAGGAAGCAGGCAGTAAAGAGTGGAGACCCATTATCGCCAATGTTCTGAAGGAACATCAAATAATAACATATGTATTTACAGCGATATTGATACTATATAATATAATAGTTTGTTTTGTTTTTCTTTCGTAAGTGGTTATATATATAATAGTAATACCATTTTTAGCTTCCAAAAGTGATTTTTTCTATCTCAATACATATTTGGATTTCGATATCAAATTTTCCATCGTATGTTAAACAGGTCCAAATAATTCAATTTATATTTTGCTTCATTCTGAAGTTTCCAATTTCACCTCTCATCCTGGACGGTCCATCTTGGTGTAGATTATAAATTGTCGAATTCAAAAGTGAGTATGCGTAATTCATATTGTTTAAAATACAAGTCCTCTACTCAGACATGTATCTCCAATAATATGTAATGTTTAAATAATGAGAAACCTTACCAATAATGCTTTTAAATCTATGTTTACTTAACAACAACAATAATAAAAAAGGAATTATCTTTATAAGTATAGTATTATTATATTTAGAATTAATTTAATACAGGAAACCCCAGCAACTTCCGATGGTTTTCACGAGCACAAGTTATGTAAACTATAATATAGAGAGAATAGCGGTAGCAGTATTGGCGTGTTTCCAGCAAGATAAACTGGGGGAAGCCCAGTCCTTTATATGCAGTTTTGAATTCGATGTATTCCTTCTAAAAATAAGTTGGTTGCCAGGTAAGGATATACGGCACTATTTACATTATTTGGACTATTGTCCTCATCTTCGTCGCTATATTTATTACAACGTTCCGGCCCTTCATTATCTGTCTATATTTCTGAGATGAGGTATTATGTATATTATTTACATTATTCGGACTATTGTTCTCATCTTTCTAGTCATATTTATTACAACGTTTCGGTCGTTGTGCGCTCCGGCCTTCTTTAGTTGGTTGGAATGTCGAACTGAACCATTTATTTCGCTCACTCGGGTAGACTTTTCTAATTCCACGTGCCATGTTTTAATGGATGTCAGTTATCAGTTATCTCCTGTTAATTCACCTCTCCTAGTTCTCCACTGCTTTAACCAGGTAATGAACTCACAGTATTTGTATCCTGTCACTGGATCTGACTAACATGTCTGTCCTTGAGGACATCTGTGTATGAATTTATGTGTATTATAAACCTAATGTCTTCAGCAACCATTTTTACCAGTGCTCATGTTGCTTACATCCATTAGACACGGCCCGTAGAACTAGAACAGTCTGGCCCAGTGAACGAAATAAAGGGTTCAGTTAGACATTCCAACCACCCGAAGAAGGCCGGAGCGTACAACGGCCAAAACGTTGTAATAAATATGGCGACAAATGAGGAAAATAGTTCGAATAATATAAATAGTGTACATAATACCTGATCTGAGAAATATAGACAGATACTGAAGAATATACGGCTCCGTGTGTCCTGCTATTTACCTATAGCTTAGGTGAGAAAAGACGGTATTCTTGTAACAAAGGGTATTTGTAAATAAATGATTTAACCAGCTGGACTAGACTTCGAAATCAGCTCAATGATATCGCATTCCGAAACGCTCTACATTACACCACCACGTACCCGCCACGATGACTTCAGCAAAATTAAAAAAAAATAGAAAACTTGATAACAGTTGAATTAATCTCTCTGGTGAATTCTTAAAGCGAGCTTCTGTTCAAAAACATTGATTCTAACCCGTCCAATATTCTAAGTATATCTCTTGATATTTGTAATTTCGTTATGTAACCAGAAGCCAAACAAGATCCTATTTAACTTCATTCATACTAGAAATTTTCAAAGTAAACACGGTTGGAAATCCTTCATCGGGGCAACCATAATAAAATCTCCTGCTATAAGAATAATGATATGAAAATATAAACGGAAAAAATAACTCGACACAGATAAATATATGTTAAAGAAGAAAGGATTCGAACACAATTAAGCCAGGAGGAATAATAGATATTTAAGTAAAAATTATGCAAACGCGTGTATCTCAGCGCCGGAGAAATGTAGCCAATACAAACGAATGCATTAATAAGTTTACTATTCGAGTCAGGTTTACGAAAATTTCAGGGCACACCACATATTTCAAGCATACATACGAATATATATGTGTGTATGATAACATGTGTGCATCATAATATATATATATATATATATATATATATATATATATATATATATATATATATATATATATATATATATGAAGAAATATAGTCTTATGGTGTGCTATATTTATGGGATAAAGTGCTCATCATCAGCGATAGAGCGTGTGTAAATATAAAAGTGAACATAGAAATCAACACTTAAAGGCGACAGGCTGTTTCCTGCTAGACGCAATCGTCAGGTCACGAATACTCGTGGCCTGAGGATTGCGTGTAGCCTGTCGCGTCTAATTGTTGATTTCTATTTTCACTTTCACACACACACACACACACACACACACACACACACACACACACACACACACACACACACACACATATAAATATATATATATATATATATATATATATATATATATATATATATATATATATATGGCCACGTGACCTAGCGAGTAGTTAGAACGTTCCCCTTCTGACCATAAGACCCGGGTTCTCACCACGGTTGATTTGTCAGGAAAGAGGCTTCCTGATCTTATCGGTCTGGAGAGTACGATCCCAGCGTGCAGCACCTTTGGAAAGTACCTGAAAATCATACCACGTGTTGACCCATGCCTTGTGAGTGCAATCGATTAAACGAACCACTTGGAGGAGCGTCGAGAGCTGACAGAGAGTTTGAGTGTGCTGGCCTTGTTCAGATTGTTGATCACGCTAGATAACACGATCTTTAAGTCTGCATATTTACAGTATAAACCATAGGTGGGCTCTGTGAGTGTTGACAAACACTAATGTGCCCGTGTGTTTGAATTAGTGGTTGGCTAGCCGCCCTAGTAGACGGTTATACTCGAATACGAGTAGCCAGCTATTATTATTATTATTATTATTATTATTATTATTATTATATAGACAGATAGATAGATATCATAATTATGTATTTCGGCAGCAAACCCTCTTTTATGCAAGTTTCGTTAAAAACGACCGACAAGTTACTGCGGTTAAGCTTTTTATATAATTTTTCATGTGTTCTCATAATTTGTTTCTTTTTTCGGCGTAAATTATATAAAATTTATCCAAATGTTTTGTATGTCCACGCACTTTCGGCTATACTGTTATGTCAAGGCTAAATTTTCTTTTTACTTTTATATGAATGTATGGATTGCTTTACGTATGTGTCTAGGGTTATAGGAATGTTTTTTTTTACGAATACGGCCAGCATATTGTGGCCATGTTCATAGTTGATATTATTGTGTGTTGTTTTTTTATTATTAATAAGGATTTCATTATTTTAGCCTATGTTTACATGTGTATGAGGCTTTTTGTATTATCAACAAGTGTGTAAATATTCACAGATATAGTGTATCAGTAGATGAGTCCAAATGAATAAAAAGAGACACGTGGAAAAACTATTCTTAGCCGACGAGTTTTGCCATCTGTGGGGCTTTATCAAGACAATGTAAGAATTATACTGCAGGTGATTATATACAAATACGAGGATATTGTTTTACCATGGCATTTTAAATTTGAGAAAATTTATAAATGTTTATCAGGTGGTTGAACGGCCAGTCGAAACATATGGAAGACAAAAAGTGCCATGATTCAAAGGCTGGCAAAATGTAAAGCGAGCGAATAATATTATTTTTTTTTTCATTTTTCAAAGAATATTTTTAGATTGTTATTAGATTGTTATGGTATGAAATGGAGATATGTACTGTGCATATTTAGTGAAATGAGGTGAGGGATTTCAGCGTTTTTTCCTGTTATAGCACTTTTCCTATTTAGTAAAAATCAGGTTTATATACACTCAACAATCGCCAGGCAGAGATTGCCAGCTGTCTATTGTTAAATTTATATACTAATATATATATATATATATATATATATATATATATATATATATATATATATATATATATATATATATATATATATGTATATATATATATATATATATATATATATATATATATATATATATATATAAAGTATATGGTGCAGTTCAATTTATATTACATACAAAAAACGGAGAGGGAAGTTAATGATATAAATGGTGAGATACATCTTCGCAACAAATTTATTAAGATACAATAACCCACGAACCTGTAGATGAATGTTATGATCCCTGTTTTTAATAAATTCCCGTTGCATAAGGTCTTTTTATACGAGTACTTTCATCTGTTCATACAGATATCATCAGGTATGGAAATAGTTTTTTTTTTTTACATCCAGGTAATAACGGGACAACGAAAGATAAGATGTGATCCGAAATATGCTTTTTTTTTAAAATGTGTTATTGTTAACGGTAAGACATTTTGGAGCGTGCGGTCGAAACGCTGAGGTTGAATTTTTTTTTTAAATTTAAGAGTGGGCGTTATTGTACTAATATGGTAATAGGAGAATTCTTTTGTAGTAGTAGGTTTTTAAAGTCGATGTGGCATGAACTAAATTGTTCAATAAATAGAGGAATGTCACAGTTATTATCCGAAAGTTGCACGTCGGATCAGTTCTTTTAATATCAACTATGTGGTGCAGTTCAACTTATATTACATGAATTATTCATAAAAAAAATGATAAGTGAAGTTAATGATATAAATGGCGAGAATACATCTTCGCAAAAAAATTTATTAAGATTAATAACCCACGACCCAGTAGATGAATGTTTTGATCCCTGTACTTAACTGTTATGTAATATCGGTTTTCCTTAATTGGCAGTGAAAGTTGTACAAATGAAGAAATCTCTTGAGGCAACAGAAATGTGGTTCTACAAATGGATGCTAAGAATAAAATAAACGGAAAATGAGAGCAATAACAAAGCTTTAGAGAATATGGAATGAAAATTGAAACTTACACTTCACATAAGAATAGATTGTTTAAAGTTCTAGGGTACATAATAATCTTCATCTTCAAGAGTGAAATCTCCACCTCTGAATTTTGCAAAGCATCTTCCATTTTTTCGTCGCTAGTCACAAGTCTATCCAAAAAAGGTGAAACAAGTTGGCGAGAATGGAGAGAAGAGCAGATGTCAACTCGGGATTTGAGGTTGTTTTCAGACAATTCATGAGGCACCCATTTTCCAAGTTTAGGAACTTTTCCAAGTTGTTGGAGATGACGATGAACAGTTGTATGGTTTGAACTCAGAACCACTGCAAATTCCTCGACTGATAAAGAAGGATGTTCTTCAAGGGCTTCTTCAAGAAGCTTTTTATCAAACTCAACTGGACGTCCGGTTTTCATCTTCATCTTCAAGTGTGAAATCTCCACCTCTGAATTTTGCAAACTATCTTCTGCAAGTACTTTCATTCACACATTCCTCTCCATAAACTGAGTGAATGTTTCTAGCCGCTTCGACTGCTGAGTTTCCTTTCTTGAACTCATAAAGCATTATGTGCCTCAAATGATTCTTGGGTACTTCCATGTTAGCAGGGTTTTAATCAAACAAAATTTAATTTTATTGTTCTCTGAAATAAAATTTGATCAGTTTAAATGCATCTAAACATAAAAATAATGTTCAGCTCCATAATAAGGAAGGTGAGATTAGAAGATTTGACACTGACAGGGTACATTGTGGTAAGTAGGACAGAGAAAATTGATGAATAACCTTCCGAACAATTTGGTGCAAATGGTTAACAGAAAAGGGATTAGGATAAATAGAGAAAAGACACGATTTACTAAGAGCGACGAAGGATAGGAAATAGTTGACATGCTCGCTCCCATTCTGACGGAAGAGGCCGCATAGAAATAGTTATGTTCGGTTAAACAGAACGGCAAAGAAAGTTAAGGTGTTATTTTTTGATTTTTCAGTTGTGGACTCAATATTGATCTTATCTGATGCTATTAGAAAATACATTTGTTAATAAATTATGGGTATGCATTTAACCAAAGTTAGTCATCATTTCTATTCCAGGGAATTTCCATTTTTATTTCTTGACAGCGTGTCAAAGGTTTCCGTGTGGATTGTTGGTTTACACATTTTTTTTTAATCTCTGTAATTCTGTTCGTTGTTCTGAATCCATTTTGCGATACGGTTACATTTTTTTTATATTCTATTCCGGAAACCTATCGCATTTTCCTTTGATGAATGTTTCTTCTTTAGTTTTGGTTTCACCATCACCCAATAGAAATCTTCATTGTTACTTTTAAAAGTGTTATTTTGTTCACATAATTCCTTTCTTTTACTTTTATGTGCTCTTCCATTATGCTTTTTGCTAGATGCTTACGACCCCTTGTAATGTTGTTGTGGTATTTTCTTCATTTACATTTGCCTTTCATTTTGAACAACAACCGCTCTTTCTGCTTTTGTTCATTTTGATACATCCTCTCATGGTGATAGTTCTCCCCGCAGATATTCAATTCCTTTGTCATAATAGCTGTTCATGATTATTTAGGTTTTGTTTTCTCGGGATTTTGAATTTTTACTAGGAATACTGCAGCAGAGACTGCTACTTCATCTAAGGTTTGTTAATTTCAAGTCAATATTTTTACTATTGTTTTAACAGCATTATCGCCTTTTCTAATAATGATATTCACTTTTTCTATCATGTCTTATTTTGTCCAACAATTCTATTTCTGCCATCTTACATTTACTCTTTGCGTGACAAGGACTTGTCAACTGTATACAACCGATTTCTCAGAGCAACGATTAAAATATAATTCGAGTACATTAAGCCTGTAGGTCTTGGAGATAGAGTCCTTCTATCAGGTCATACCATCAGTTCTGTCCGAATTTTGAATAAAGAAAACAAATGACCAAATGTTACATTTAATTACAGATTCAATCAACAATGTATTTTCCCTGATTATCTATGACTTCCTTCCATCTATTAACAAGCTTACTAATTCCATTACTGCAAAATTCATTTTGGCTATGATTCGAAGAACTCACAAATGTCAGTTTTAACCTCTTCCTGTCTTACAAAAGGTGTTTCTTCCAAATGGTTCTGTAAGCTACGAAACAAATGGTAGTCTGAAGGAGCAAGGTCGGGAGAATAAGGTTGATGAGGTATTTTCTCTTCGATCCTTTGTGACGTGATTCTTGCTGTGTGTGGTCGCGCATTGTCCTGATGAAACATCACCCGTTTTCGATTCATTAGAGCAGGTCTTTTTTCCTCAAAGCTTGGTTCAAACGCTCTAATTGCTGAGAGTATATTTGAGCATTAATTGTTGCATTAGGTGGTAAGAATTCAAAGTGGATTATTCCTTGGCAATCCCACCAGATTGAAAGAAGAACATTTTGCCCATGAAGTTCTCTTCTCGGCTGTGGCTGAGGCCCTTCTCCTTTACCAAGCCACTGTCTACGACGCTTAACATTTCGATAAAAGATCCATTTTTCGTCGCCAGTCACAAGTATATCCAACAAAGGTGAAACAAGTTGGCGAGAATGGAGAGAAGAGCAGATGTCATCTCTGGATTAGAGGTTGTTTTCAGACAATTCATGAGGCACCCATGTTTTCCAATTTGTTGAAGATGACGATGAACAGTTATATGGTTTGAACCGAGAACCACTGCCAATTCTTCAACTGATAAAGCAGGATTTTCTTCAAGGGCGGCTTCAAGAAGCTTTTCATCAAACTCAACTGGAAGTCCGGTTCGATCTTCATCTTCAAAAGTGAAATGTCTACTTCTGAATTTTGCAAACCATCTTCTGCAAGTTCTTTCATTCACACATTCCTCTCCATAAACTGAGTGAATGTTTCTAGCCGCTTCGACTGCTGAGTTTCCTTTCTTGAACTCATAAAGCATTATGTGCCTCAAATGATTCTTGGGTACTTCCATGTTAGCAGGGTTTTAATCAAACAAAATTTAATTTTATTGTTCTCTGAAATAAAATTTGATCAGTTTAAATGCATCTAAACATAAAAATAATGTTCAGCTCCATTAAACATTATAAAATACTCTTTAAATTTCGTTCATTTTAACAAAAAGTTAAAATTCGGACAAAACTTATGGGATGACCTAATATTAATATTACTGACTGGTGTGACAGAATCATAAATGAAATATGGTACCAAACGACAGGAATTACATCGCTTGATGACTTTCATATAATCGCAACAACAACAATTGAAAGCACATTTATCTCGAAGTGAAAATAATGGCATCATCAAGATTTTAACGTTCCTCACTCCTTCAAACACAAAGTTTGGAGGGGAAAAATAAAAATAAAAAGTGCAACATTGAAATCCGAACGCGCATTGAAATATCGATAGATGCCTTCTAAAAGCTAATCAAAGTATTAAGAATCAGGAAAAGTTCGTTAGAAACAAAGAAGTGTACTGAACTCTTAAATAATATCAGTACTCCTATATGCTAGAGAATTCTGTACACTCTCCTCAGAGATGAAGAAATGACTGGGAGGAAATGTGGTTCTCAAAAGAATTTGATTTATTTATTTAGTTGCATATATCTCGCACATCTCACCTATGGAACTCCCTTCCCTATTACTGTTTCCCTGACAAATACAATCTCCAACGGTTTAAGTGTAGCGTCAATCGTCATCTCCAATTGCCTTGATCTATCCACTTCCCTTCTCCACTTCCTTTCATCCTTCATTCCTATCTGCTCTCGCTCTATATCTTCCGTAACCCCCCTGCCTTGATCGACACTCCGTCCTTCTCTTTCTCCACATCCCTTCCTTTACCACTCCTATCTGCTCTTCCTCCAACCCTTCTGTAACCCCATGCGTGATAGTGGCCACCGGCCTTGCTTAATATATATATATATATATATATATATATATATGTGTGTGTGTGTGTGTGTGTGTGTGTGTGTGTGTGTGTGTGTATCCTTCTGGGTCATTAATGCAAAAATGTAATTTTCTTGGGAGTTTTGAAGTATTAAAAAAATTATATATCTTATGCTTTCACAATTGAATACATGGTAGATGATACTCAGATTTTATGCATAGACATGTTTTTGTGGACAGTTCTAAAGGCAGTGATATATATATTTTACTTTGTTTTATTGATGTTATATTTTGGAATATAGTTTGATTTGCGAAATATTAGGATATATGAATAAATGTTTTATTTGTAATTTTATCACAAATATTTCTCGTTGGTATTTTTATATAAAAGTCTTTTACAGTTATTTTTACTATAAAAATTTATTTTTATTCTGTCATAATGTTTTTTGGGAGGAGGTACCATTTCCCCTTAGTTGGGACCCTAACAGGTGCTATCATATCGGGTCAGGGTGAACATCGGAACAAAAGCAATAACGAGTTGGTTCCAGACTCCTCAAAACCTCCAGTCTATCTTTAGAAACGTTACTAAATGATGTAGTTTATCGTCGTACCCAGGAGCCACAGAAAGTTGAAAATATAATGAACAGAGGATGTGAGTAACGACGATGTTTTACTGAAGATAGAATGACTCTTATGCATATGCAGAATGACAGAGATGAAATTTCTGGAGAACATAATGAGGAAAGAGTCTTGTAAAACCTGATACTCACAGGATAGAAGGAACGTAAGGTGGGGCAGAGAAAAACAAGGGATCGCATATGTAGCGAGCTTGAGCAAATGCTTGGAGGAGAAGATTTAGGAGAAATAAAATATAAATTATTAAGAGCTAGGAAAGACAGGAAATTGTGGAGAGACATGATCGGAGTCGATCTGTAGAGGAACACGGCATAAAAAGAGGAATATATATATATATATATATATATATATATATATATATATATATATATATATATATAGGTGACTATACTCGTGTCGAAAAACCTTCGAATTCTTGATTTAACAATAGCCAAATCAATCTTGAAGGGAAAAAAAGTTTAAAAAAAGAAAGAGCTAGGAACATGAAAATCTGTCGAAAATAATCACACAGACACAGGTTCAAGGCCCAAAGAAGAAACCCCGATACGAGTAAACAACTAACTAAAGAGCTCGATACAAACGTAGAGCAGACCTAGTCAAACCTAATGAGCCAGACAAACCTACCAAGGTTTTCACTTAGGCAGATCGTCAGCTGACCCTGACGATCTGCCTAAGTGAAACCTTGGTAGGTTTGACTGGCTCATTAGGTTTGACTATACCAATATATATATATATATATATATATATATATATATATATATATATATATATATATATTGATAATCGCTAACTAAGAAAAAGTTGTGTTAATGATAAAGATAGTCCTTGTGTTTGGTTAGTTGTCTTTTTGAACACGATACATTTAAGTGCAGTTTAAATTATCCATGGTTTAATTTTTTGACGTATTTCTTGAATTGGTTCTTCGTTCATTACTTGCAATCAAGCCGAGCAAATCGAGATATCAGCAGACGATATGGTTGTCGACTAGAAAGTTCTTAAAATACAACTTTAATTAACAGTCAAATCCACTTTCAGTGCACATGATTAGTTCAAGCGCTGCATAAGACAGTTGGTATTAAATTTAATTTCATTTATCCATTATTAATTAATTGTCTAATTCTTCAGAGTTATATTGTGATAGTAATATGATAACATTTGACCTTCAGGATATTGCATTACGAACAAATGATTAAAATAACATTGCAGTAAAACAGATATAAACAAGAATCATCATGTAATAAAGAAATTAATTAGAAAATGTATTATATCTATCTATATCTATCTATCTATTTATATGTATATATATATATATATATATATATATATATATATATATATATAATATTAATATAATATATGTGTACGTATATATATATATATATATATATATATATATATGTGTGTGTGTGTGTGTGTGTGTGTGTGTGTGTGTGTGTGTGTGTATATGTGTGTATGTAATTTCTATACATATTTTATCTATATATTATATATGCGTGGTTCTTATTGGAAACCACTCAATATCAGTGATAGAGCTAATATACATAGTTGTATTGGTGTGAGTTTGTGACACTGGTTTCACGCCTTTGCGATTGTTAGACAAACTGTATATATTAGATAACGATATCTATCTATCTATCAATCTATCTATCTATCTATCTATCTATCTATCTATCTATCTATCTATTTAACTATGTACCTATATCTATATATATGAGATAACGATATCTATCTATCTATATATAAACATATATATATATATATATATATATATATATATATATATATATATATATATATACTACTCATGCGAATGAACGGCTGGCGCTTGTAGTTTTAAATTTAAAAAAATGATTTTTGCAATCAAGCCAAATTCATTTATATTCATTTTCTTTTCCCTTCCATTTTTTTCTTAAATTTCCTTAATATATAGTAGTAAAAATCACTTTTACACCGCGTGAGCGTGATTCTCGTGTTACGACTAGAGGCATCCTTTCATAGGATTTAACGTTGTTGAGTTTGTTTTTTTTTTTTTTTTGCTTGGTCTAGGCAATCTCGTCTGCGAGCAATTCACAGAGTAGGTAGCTTTGCTTTTAGGCTTCTTTTCTCTTCCTTTTGTTTGCAATTTAGTCCTTTTGTAGTACCAAATTTAACAATAGCTAGGAAAAAAGCAAAATTCATATGACATTTTTAATATAGCTAAAATGAACAACCGGTTTTGTCTTCGGACTTATCAAGGCCCACGAGATCTGATATACAAGGATTCTAGAACCTTGAAGTGAAATGGGGAGTGAGACCTAAATAAAATCTAGGTCCCACTAGGTGGTTGATTTTAGTGGCGACCGTTTTTCGATTTAATCTAGGTCCCACTCTACATTTAACCTCAAGGTTCTAGAGTCCTTGTATATCAGATCCCGTGCGTCTTCCCTTTGTAAACAGAGGGCATGCTTACTGGATGTGAATGTTACTGGACTCTAGTTTCTTGAAATTCATATACTTTTTACATTCCGTTCGTTATAATAATTTAATTTATACGCTTATATATTTTTTATATCCCAGAAAAATAAACTTGATAAGTCCTTGGACGAATCAGGTTGTTCTTTTTTTTGCTTTTTAAAAAAATGCCATATAAATTTTGCTTTATCATGGATAATATATATATATATATATATATATATATATATATATATATATATATATATATATATATATATATATATATATATATATATATATATATATAAAGTGCTTAATTATCATAAATATAAAGATCATTAATGATGTCAACACTTAGAGTCGTCAGTCTATTTCCTGTTTAAACGCAATACTCAGGCCGTATGCCTCTGTTGCATTATACATAGGTTTATTGTACTATTATAACGGTTACTGGGTGGTAACGATTATGTTTCGATTCATTCTAGAGTCGATTGAGTAGAAATAATGTGAATCCTAATGAAGTATTATGGGTAGTTTATATAGAAATATAATATAAGTACAAAACTGCATTCCGGTAAACAATTAAGAACCTAGCTATTATATATCTTATAAGTTTATTTACGAATAATATCCTAGGGATAAAGTAACGAACTCATTTCAAAAGGAACTGGAAGTGTTGATACCATCTACTCTTGAAAGAATTCTTAGTACTACCAATATAGAATTCTAAATTGGTAGTACTAAGAATTATTTCAAGGCGAGCTGGTATCAACGTAACTTGTCCTTCACCAATATTACTTGCAGAAAGAATACATCACTTTCTAAACATATTTTGAGTTTAAAAGATGATAATAAGATTCCTAAGGTGAAATGGAAAATTTTTAAAAACGGCAAGGACATATAAATCTGTATGTGAACCCTTTTATCTGTGTTTGCATGAAAAGCTGGAAATTATCAAATTCAAAAACAATTAAATCAAAGGAATGTAGGAGTTTACCTTTTACCCTATAATTTACTTAAACTTTGGCTGTCCTGGGTATGACGTTAAACTGCATCCGAGTCCTGGGTAAGGCAATAAACTACATCCAACAGCAAGACCTCTGAGCAGGAGGTTTTGAGGAGCGTGGAACCACCTCTTAATTGCTGATGTTCGCAGGTCCACCCTGACCCGGGGTGGTAGCACCTGTTAGGGTCCCAGCTATGGGGAAAATAGTGAAATCCCAAGGTGTGTCCACATCCTGGGTATGATGATAAACTACGTTCTACCAAAAGGCCGTCAATCCGATCAATCGGCTGGTCATGTCATGCCCCATCACATCTAACCCATCCCAAAACAAGTACAACTTACAATTAACTTTCCCTCCCAAATCCTACACTAAATATACTAACACCTTACCCCTAAAATGTGATGGGAAACAATGATGTTGCCAGCTATACGTTTTTGATATCTCTAGTAAATACTGGATCTGGCATTAAATAACCCATAGTGGTTGATATGCCATAAAACCCCAAACAAACAACAAACAAACTTAAACTTTGGAATTTGATTATGTTTTTGCTTATATTCAATATACTTTCGTATTAATATCCTGGTAGGATTAGTAACGTCTTGTACGGATGTATTGTTATTTAGTTGGTACTTTTGGCATAACCATTTCTTTCTACTTTAGTTTATGTCTTTAGCTGCTCATCTACGGGTCATGACACATAAGAAATAATTTTTAATTATTGCTTCTTTGCTTAGTAAATTTAACGTAGGTCTTATTTGATTGGTTGATCTAAGTAGAGCCCACAAAAATTATAACGTCTTTTTTTTTTCGTTAATAGAGGTTGTAATTTGCTTTTAAATCTAAATGAATCGCTCAGTGATTTACAATCTTATAATTAGCATAACTGATACACATCGAAACACGACTGCAATTGTGTAGCGTTTTTATCATGTTTTCGGTGAAATATCCGAAAATAAATAATGTGGCACTACTTTTTATTAAGCCCTATTTTAAATTAAATATTTGATCTGTTATATCAGATTTCCAGGTTACATCCATTTTATTCGAGGCTTTAGCTATGATAATTTTCACATCCCTTTCAGTTGAATTTATTTCGCTTCTAGGTATGTAAACGATTCGATAGATTTTATTGAAATAGTTTGTATTGTGATTTGCTGATTGAAGACTATGAATTCAGTTTTAGAAGGATTTACATGAAGTCAATATCGTCTGCAGCAATTTGTAGATGATTTTGAAGTACAGTGGAATTGGTGATGGTATTTGCAGTGATATCTAGATCATCTGCATAATCAATATCTGTTTTTTTTTGCAGGATATGGATTTGAAGGTCATATGGGTAAAGTAAAACCTAGATGATGAGGGCAGTTCTCAAAATGAAGTCAAAGGTGACGAGAAAGATAAAAGGTGTAAGTTCGTTTTACAGATATGTGGCAGGTATTTCTGGAAGCCTTATGTGAGAGGTATTTCTGCCACACCCTGATTGAAGGCAGAAAGCAGACTCTCAGATCATTAATACAGAGCAATCTAGTTTAAGAGCCCTCTATTCCTTAGTCAACAACGTACCGAAGTTTGTTTTTGACCTCAGCCGCCAATTTAACCGCATCGTTTTGATCAGCGTTACTATCGAGACAGGAGTAAAAGATTGTGTCATCGTCATATATAACATGTTGAAAGTTTATGCCATCGGGAAGGTCGTTCATGAAAGTGAAAAATGATTAAGATCAAGGATAGTGCTCTAGGCGACACGTGCATTACTTCAAAAAGATCTAGAGGAGTGGCCATTCAAGATAACTTTTATTTCACAATAAGATAAGAAAGAATTGATCAGTTCCAAAAAAGGTGGTCATGGTACTCATTGGAAAGCGCTCAATATCAGTGATAGTGCTAACATACTTATTTGTATTGATGTGAGTTTTGTAACCCTGTGTTTCACGCCCTTGCAATCGTCAGACAAACTATATATATGAGTAACGATATCTATCTATCTATCTGTCTATCTATATATCTATCTATCTATCTATCTATTTATATATATATATATATATATATATATATATATATATATATATATATATATATATGAAATAACGATATATATCTATATGTATATATATTTGTGTATATAATATGAGATAACGATATCTATGTGTCTATATATGAGATAATGATTTCTATCTCTCTCTCTCTCTATATATATATATATATATATAAACACACATCTATATATCTATCTATCTCTCTCTCGCTCCATATATATATATATATATATATATATATATATATATATATATATATATATATATATATATATATATATGTACACATGTATGTATATATATATAATATATATATATATATGTGAGATAACGATATATATTTTTCATATATCACGGACGGTATTGAGGAAAATCTAAGACAAAATGGAAAAAGTGTATTTGTGAAGCGTTTCTTCTGTTATGGCGTCATCGGACTGGCTATGTTAACTGTAACTTTTCAAGTTGGGAAGAAGATCTCCTTGTTAAACCCTATCGAAAGCTTTTAAGATATCCCAGCCAGTAATATTTATTTCTAAAAAGGAATGCTCTTTTTTTCTCCATTATTTTGCAGCCTTATTGATTTTGTCTATATAATTAGGAAATGTTACCGTCTGGGATATTCAGGTACCGTGCTGGGGAGAAAACTGTTGCAAGAGCATAAACAAGGATAACCAATGAGATTCGAAGTTACTACAAAGTAAGAGCGACTAGCTTGTTAAACGTTTCACACCAAAGAGGCGCCTAAAATAGGATTGGTTTCGAAAAACGGGAATCTAACAACAATAAAATAATAACAAATTATATCTGGATAAACAAGGTGACAATAAAAGCGCAGTTATTGAATAAATAAGAAACTCTTCCCAAATTAAAAATTAATAATTGCCAATTCGATCAATAAGCACAAAGATATACAGTTATCTCTTTCGAATACTGTCACGATCTCAGATTCATTTTCGGCCTCTGCTATTTGCTATTCCACGATCGGTATTTCAATTAAATAGGTCAATAGCAACAAACACGGATACATAGTTTGAATGTATTGTTTTTTCAAAGCCGAATCTCATCATCACTGCGTGACAGTCGTTAGAAATTCATAATCTAATGTTTAATTAGTATAACCGTCACATAGTTTTGTCAGTCACAGAGACAGATATATGTGTGATTATCAGTAATGATTAATAAGGAATTAATTTTCTGATTTAATATAATAATTTTGTTGGAAGGACATGAAATATTTATGTCTTAATAAATATTTTTTTTCTTCTGTAAAAGTAGACAAATGTAATCCAATATTACCAGGTTAAAAGTTTATTTGTACTGTTTTACGGTGTATAAGACGCAGATGTTACCCTTCAAAATTGATGGCAAAATCTGCTTAGATCTTATACCACAAACGTGTGAATAAATGTGTTGAAGATTGAATTTTCGAGAAAAAAGTAATATTGAAATATACTCCACGAATATCCTTTGGGTCATACCAGGCAAATACTGTTTCTACAAATCTGATAATCTTTAAGCAAATAGATTTCCATATGACCTCATTTAACCAGAATTTGGTGATCATGCATCTCGGTGTTGTCAGAAGAAACAACGCCGTAATATATGGCCAGAAAACTGCATGCGGATTCACAACTAATTCCACTCAATTCTCCCTAGAATAATCCGGAATATATCCGCTACCGCCCACCCACTACACTTTAGAATTATACAATAGACATGACCATAAGTTATCACTGGATATCATTTATTAAAACAGTTGAGCCAAAACACCAGTGACATGGCCTGACGATTGCGTTTACGTATTGCTTAAAAGTTGTTGTTAATAGATACGCATATGTGTGTAAACTCTCCATTTACTTATTAAACTGTACATTAGAGATCCATTACAAATACAGTTAAATGAAAAAAAATTCTCAGATTTTTAAATAAAAAATCATGACTTTTTTTTTTAGAATAGAGCAGCCACTTCTAGTTTGCTTTTGTGACACTCTATCTTTACGTTCTTATCATAAACTTATTTTTATACTCAAAAGATATTCTGCTAGATGAGTTTCTGTATAACCTAAACTCCCTTGTGCTTTATTATGTTCGGAGGGTGGTTAGATCTAATTTTGCATTCGGTTTCATGTATGGGAAGACACTGCCAGCTAGAAGATTTTTTCCAAGTCCAGATAGTTAACAGCTTTATAATACATTTCGACTTCTGTTTCAAAGCCGGGTCTTTTAAAGAGTCTGAAAAGCGTTTTTCTAATAGTGTCATTAGTTCTTCTGTTGTTTGGTGCTATCATCAGGCCGTCATTTAACTTAGATCTAAAATGTAAAATAGGTACATTATTTTTCAAGTTGCTTACTAAACACTTCCCAAAAATTCAGAATTACTTAAGATATTCAATAGAAACACAGTTAAATTAAGCTACACTTGCTCTAGTAATTTAGAAACAAAAATAAACAAAACACCAGAAATCTCAAACCTAACGTGCAGCAAATTAACACCAGTAATTTATGCAACTGCAGAAATAAGAATAGATGTCCATTAAATGAAGCTTGTAAATCAGAAGCCTCAATTTATAAAGCAGAAGTAATAGATATTAATAGCCGAAATAAAACCTACATAAGATGTACGGAAGGTACTTTTAAACGTAGATGGTTCAATCATAGGTCGTCTTTTAAGCTCGCAAATCTTGGGCACTCTACCAAACTAGATAACCAGGTGTGGAAATGAAAAGAAAAAAAACAACAGGTATCCGTTTCTAAGGTGAAAATTTAAAAAAACCTCAAAACCATGCAACAACCACAACCACAACCACATTTGCAACCTCTGCGAACAGAAAAAATATTTTCATTCTCTTTCATTCTAAGTATCACAATTTCATCTTATTGATATTATCGTCTTGCTTCTAAGTAGCTTATATATAGGCGATTTTTTTTATCAAATGACCACCTAACGCTTTTTTAATTTTTTTTTTTAAATTTAGAAGGAACCGGTAACCTAATCTTAAACACGAAAATGATAAACCTCTATTTTTGCTCAACAAACCGAGTAAGTGTTTGATCTGGAAGATATGCAAAGTTGTCTCCTGAAAGTACAGGAATTTGTGAAAGACACTCATTGTCATAGTATCGAAGATAAAACCATTCTTATTATTTGTAACATTATCTTCAAATTTTCAGAACATAAAACTTCGTCCTACATTATCAGTATTTCTTTAATCGTATTTATTTTGTCAGAGATGTTAAAACAGTTTACTGATATTAATAAGTTCGCTCTTTTTTTGTATACTTAGAACAGCACGTATTCATAAGCATTTAATACGGATTTTTTTTTTAGCTTTCGCACGCCCACGACATATTTGCGTTAACATTAATTTTCTGTAATGGAGTATATCGTTGAATATATGCATTTGATGCTTTATTTACATAAATGACTCATCTGTATGCATATCTTTGCTGTATGTTAGCTTCTTGTAACACGGCCGAATGATATAAACGTGATTCCATGCAACGAAATATCTACCTTCCGAGATTGAAATGAAATTTATTTACGAGTTGAAGTTATTTGGGGACTAAACATGACCGAGAAAGACAGTTGACTTTTATCACAAGGAGATTGTTCATGTTGGATACTTGTAAATTCTGACTTCTGAATTACAATTGGGAAATAATCCTACACTGATTACGGTGGTTATACTCTCCGGCCTTCTTCATATGATTGTAATTTTGAACTGAACTCTTTATTTCATCCACCGGAATAGAATTTTCTATTTCCACGTGCCGTGCCTCTTTCGGGTATCTCAGTTTCAGTTATTTCGAATTTAGCAGCTCAACTTAACAGTTCTTTTTTGTCCACCTCTGCTACGGACAGGTATTGAACACACAACTCACCACTCTTTGGCACGGATAATGTTTTATAGATCAAAGCATTTTTGTGATCAATACAAGTTCATAGTCGATTGGATCGAAGTAAGATCAATATGGAAGGGCGGTAGAATACACCAACCGGTTTCAATGATTATTTCTTCTGTTATTTTTACATTATTGGTGTGTTGTCTTGGGGGAGAACAATACTTTTAATATTAACACGCGCATGGTGATTTTCGATAAAAATATTAATATGGACGGGTTGCAACTGCTGGACTTATAAATGAGAATGTAATCTTTCACATCGTTTTTAAAACTATCAATAAATAATGATCCAAAGATCCTTCAACAGACACAGCGATGTTTTCTTCCATAATGCACAGTTAATGGGCTCGGTTGTGGAGACTTGTCTTTGTCAATCTACTGTCTGATGCGTTGAAAATTGCTGTCTGTAATCTAGTTTTCAACGATAAACTACGTTCGGCGTCAAGAGCTGCGAACGGGTGATTGGAGGTTTTAAGGTGAGTGGAACCAAGTCTTAATTGCTTTTGTTCCCAGATCCAACCTGACACGTGGTGATAGCACCTGTTAGGGTCTCAGTTATTGGCAAAGAGTGAGTCGCTAAACAAAACAAAGCACTATGAAAGTTTAAGAATACATGTAAATATTAAATCAAAATAACTAGCAACACATTTTATCTATAATTGCCAGCATACAATTGCTTTCAAAATATTTAGATTTCAGTATTAAATCACCCATACATTTTGAGATACTACTAAAAAATCAAACAACCAACATGAATGAAATATTTCATGACATTACTCTATATAATAAACTACAATTTTTTAAGTAATCATACATATATCACAAACTCTAGTTATTATATTCACATAAACATGTATATGCACAAAATCTGAGTATCTTTTACCATGTATTCTGTTGTGAAAGCAGAATAACATATCATATTTTTATTACTTCAAAGCTCCCAAGAAAATTAGATTTCGGGATTAAATGCTGTTAAACAAACAAAGCAAATCTATTTTTCATTACATTTAATCGGAGTAGATAGGTTCCCCTAGTGTTTGGTTCATACACATCCACGGATTTTTGGTCAGGAGTAAAGCATTTTCCCTTGATTTCTGTTTAGGATTGGCTTTTCGTTTTCCTCATTAACAGTTCTCATTCCCTTTCACTTCCGGTAGTGCCTGTCAAGTTACCTCCTCCTAATTTTCAAACTGCTCTTAGGAGACACTCTCCGGACTATAAATACTCGGCGATATGTTTTCCCGCTCTCTTCTTACTTTTTCCGCTTACTCGCCAACATGTAACCTCTCACGGAGAACGCGTTGCCTTTGAGAAACGCATGAACAATGCATACACACATACATACGTACGTACGCACATTCACTCACTTCACATACTTTGACCCCAAAACGGTTTTCACATTCATCTGAGACAGAACTTTGTCTTTGTCACTTGTAAGTCCTTCATCTTAATACATTATCATTTTTTATACATATATATTGGTTCTTGTTTCTTGATATTTCTTTACGTGGACTTACGCCCCGAGTCCGCCATGTTTGTTGTAGGCATGTCAGGTGACACACGTGTTTATCTCTCAACGCATAAGCCAGCCCGCAACACGCCTTGCATCGTAATAGTATTATTGCTTTGCTTGATTAAAAAAAATGTTAAGATATATATTTAAAGATAATTTAGTAAGTTACATTAGGCATTACAATTGCTTCCCTAAAATCAAAATTACTTATGTTTCAACGTAATAAAAAGAATTTATAAACTCATAGATTAAGTAAATTTTATAAAAATAAAATAAATTTGAAGGTACTTACTGAAACATAAAAGCTTTATCTGGTCACCTATCCAAATGGTGACCATCTTCTGCCTTGCTTTATTTTAAAGATAAACTGACTCAGTGTTTTCCATTAATGGCCTTCGAGCAAAACGTGACTTGGTAACCTTGAAATATCCAGGTTCCTTCGTTTACCTCCCCATCCACCCTCACGAATTTGATTGCATGAGTGCTGTAAACCGGAGCCTACTGCGTAAGTAATATCTATCTCGTGCCTATTGAAGTAGAAAGAGAGACGGGGAGGAAGAATCAGGATAAAAGTAAAAGGTCTTAGGGACAAACCGAAGGTAGTGAGACACAGAACGATGAAGTATCAAAACAAACGCATATATGATGCCGTATCAAGATACGGTATACGGCGTAATGCTATTCGATTATACAAGAGTTCATATTTTCAATATGTTATATTTTCCATTTAGGACTAAAATAAAATAATTTAAATGCTTCATTAAGTATTTCCTTCGCTCTAAAGATCAAACAAAGAAGTAATTGTTAACTGTGTAGAAAGAGAGACGGCGAGGAAGAATCAGAATAAAAGTAAAAGGTACATTTATTTACATTATTCGGACTATTTTCCTCATCTTTGTCGCCATATTTATTACAACGTTTCGGCAGTTGTACGCTCCGGCCTTCTTCAGGTTGTTGCAATTACGAACTGAACCCTTTATTTCGCTCACTGGGGAAGACTGTTCTAGTTCCCCGTGCAATGTTTAATGGATGTCAGTTATCAGTAATCTCCTGTTATGTTTTCCCTCTGAAAGTTCTCCACTGCCTTAACCGGGTATTGAACTCACACTCTTTGGGTTCTGTCACTGGATCTAACCAACGCCTTTATCCACCGTGCCATGTTTCCTCAAGGACACATGGCACAGTGCACAAAGAAAGTGGAGAAATTTCAGAGGGAAAATAACTAAAATAAAATCATTTAAATGCTGCATTAAGTATTTCATTCGCCCTAAAGATCAAACAAAGAAGCAATTGTTAACTGCGGCAATTAGAGGCTTATAAATGTTAACGCCTCCAATATGAAACTGCTATATTGTAATTAGCATGGATAACTTTTCTAGCTTTCCATCAGCATTGCTTATTCTAATTCCCAGGAAACCACCCCATTGCGCCTTCTTAGACTCACGTTTTCTAGGGCCATGAAGTGGGGGCCACTATATTGAATCAGCTGCTATGAAATTTAATTTACTGTGCCATGTCAAACATCTATCTCGTTAGAATCTATCGCTCGTGTTTATATTTCGTTCGTGCATTGAATATTGCTTCAATATCTGGTCTGGTGCTCCTGCTTTATATCTCGAGAATCTTTACAAAATCCAAAGAAATGTATGTCATTTAATAGATCCTGAATTGGCATCTCGGCTTCAGTCACTTCTCACCGACTAATGTGTATTCCTTCTGTCTTTTCTATAAATATTTTCATGAAAATCATTTTGATTAGTTTTTCTCCGTGGTATAAATTTAAGCGTAATACGCATTTAGCATTAGTTCTCAACCTTTCACTGATGATATAGCTAGATGTAACCGTAAGTTTAAAAGTAAGAAGCCTAAGTTTCTTTTTTTCAATTTGGGAAATCTCTTTAAGGTTCTTATTTAGCTGCCACCTAAAATCTTCAGAAATTTAAATACGTCAATCGTTTTCCTGAATCCTTTTCTTTTATTGACCCTCCTCCTCAAACGTCTTCTCATTCTCTTTCACTCTCAGTAGCCTCTTTCGTCATAGCGACACTATCTCCTTGCTTGGAATGAAATAATTAAAAAAGGAATATCAAACATTATTACAATAATTTGAACAACTACACGGATTGGACAAATTAATTGAAACACTTGTTAAATTCAAAGAAGATTTATTTAATATTGAGTTGGCCCTCATTTAGCCGCACATATAGCTTTAATACGTCTAGGAATTGAATCATACAGCTTCCTGACTTCATCCAGGGGAATTTTCAGCCATTCTTCCATTAACGCCTGCTCCAGCTCTTTAAGACACGACGGTGGACGATAGCGGTTCCTAATTTGTCGCTCCAAAATCGACGACAAAGGTTCAATAATATTGATATCTGATGATTGGGGAGCAACTCCATGTGTCTTAGCTCATTTTCTTGCTCTTCATACCAATTCTTACCACTTGAGCAGTATGTATTGGAGCATTGTCGTCTTAGAAGATGCAGTCACCATCAGAGAATAAAGTCTGGGCCATTGGATGAACATGCTTTCCCAAAATGTTCAGGTAATCTTTGCTGTCGATTCTACCATGTAAGGCAACTATACGACCAAGACATTTCCAAGATATGGTGGCAAAACTATCATTGATCCACCTCCATGCTTCACTGTTAGAAGAAGGCAATCAGGGTTGTAAGCTTCTTTTGGCTGCCTCCACGCATAAACTTGCCCTGAAGTTGGGAAAAGAGAAAAACTGGCCTCCTCTGAGAATATGACTTGCTTCCATTGATCTGCAGACCAGGCATTGTGATGTCTGCACCACTTCAACCTCTTCTGAATTATGCGAGTGAAGAGAAGAGGTTTCCTTACGGCAGCTCTTCCAGCCTTATGGATCCCATGACAAACAATTTTCGTAGAAACTGGACTATTCAGATGATTATTCAACTCATCAGTGACTTTGGCCGCCGCAGTAGTCCGCAGTAGTCCGATGATTTTTTGCCACATTGCGTTTAAATGCACGTCGGTCCCTGTCACTAAGTTTGCAAGTCTGGCGCAAATTGCTACGGTTGCTAGAGGTTTTGCCCTGTTTCTCGAATTGCGTCATAGTTCTTGATATGGTAACTCTTGAAAAACTAAACATTTCAGCAACCTTATTGATCGAGGCTCCTGCCATGCGAGCCCCAACAATTTGCACATTTTCGAACACAGAGAAGTCAAGCATTTAGCTTAAATTTTACTAAATTCTAAAAATAAATAAGACAAAGACAGTAACTTAGATAAATAAACGTATTTACAATAGATATAACCTGCAATAACGAAGCTTTAGTTAAATGTCTTAATATAATAGGTCTTTGAAATATAGGAGTGGAATTTGCCCCTGTTCCAATTATTTTGTCCAACCCTTGTATATGCATCTTACACACTTTAACGTCGGGAATGTTTGCCACATATATTTAAATATTATCTGCTACTTCCTTACACATGACACGTATCTAATCAATAAGAAATAGCCCGACACAACATGACATTAATTTGGCGAAGCTTTAATAAATTGAAACATGTCAGATTAAGACATGTTTCCTACTTGTTCTTTATCCTATCATTTGATCTGATCCCTATACATACCACATCGACAGATTGATTTCGCATAGAAGACGTTAAAAATTTCCCTTTCTCTATGCAACGGGTAGAATCTCTGATTGATACCAAATCTATCGGGTTTCGATCCCAGCTTGAAGCAATCGGACGTCTAGCTACAGTGAACCGCTGTTAGACAACGAAACAATCTGTCTATGAATGACTATATATATATATATATATATATATATATATATATATATATATATATATAGATAGATAGATTTCTCTCCATCCCACTTCCTAATCAAGATATAACTTCCGTTAACAGATTTAAAGTGTCAATGTCTAGATTTCAGCGAATATTTAAATTTGAAACAATAGAAATGTTACATCTAACTCAACGCTGTCTCTCTACCTCCCTACAATACCCCCACTTCGTGAGTTTCCTTATTATTGCCCGTCATAAATGTGTAAATATATTTTCATTTTTTCATTTCAACATTTGGAAATAAATCTGATGATCCACTGTCCTTTGGAAGGGCTGTGGTGAAATAATTTATTATATGGAACCTTAATGTAATCTGTTTTTATTTAATATATATATATATATATATATATATATATATATATATATATATATATATATATATATATATATATATCCTTTTGGACAAAGGAAATTTGGACGGCCGTGGCTCAGTTATAAAGAGTAACCTCTCAGCTGTCAATGTGCCTCATACTAACTTCCAGCTATGGATAAAAATAACTTGGGATATTTTTACCAGAGCGGTATCAGAAATTTCAATTCAGTCTTATTGAGCGTCTAAGGGACGTACAACAACGGCTAAGGGTGGAGGGCATGGAAGATTAACTCTCACTAGGCATATTGAGGGCCAGAGAGATAGGGGAAGGCGCCCAGCCATTGACGAGCTTGTGTTAATTCCTGGCGGAACCAGGAAGGAAGCATTAGCAAAGGCAAAAATTAAACTGCTAAGGGCCGCAGGGAATATAAAACTTTGGAGAGCCATTATCGCTCATCTCTACAAGGGAAGGTAGAATTAGATTATTATTACAGCTTTTGAGGATTTATATATCTGTCTTAGCCTTTGTGTATATTAACCATCTTAGAAATAGAAGATTTCTCTCGCCTGAGTCCATCCTTCAAATATACAAAGCAACCATTCGTCTTTGTATTGAATACTGCTGCCATATACGATCGGCTGCCCCCGCTGTTTATCTCGAGGTCCTCGACAAAATCCAGAGTTGGTCATGCAATGTAACAGGTCCAAATCTGGCATCTCATTTACAGTCACTCTCTCTTAGACGTGCTGTGGTTTTCTTCTGTCTTTTCTACACGTATTTTCACGGCGACTGCTCTGACGAGCTACTTTCACTGGTTCCCAAATTGCATGAATTTAGACGTGCTACTAGGTTGGCATTTCGGTCCCACCCTTTCACTGTTGAAACGGTTATATGTAGCCGTCTCTTTAACTACAACAGCTTCTTATCTCGCACTTCCCATCAGTGGAACTCCCTTCCTCTTACTTGCTTCTCTCATATCTATAACCTACACATATTCAAATGTAATGTCAATCGATATGTTCTGATGCCGTGATCCTGATCCCGGTCTTTCTATGTGTCCTTTCCTCAAACAGCCTCTTTACTCCTTACTGTAATCCCTTGTGTTCTAATTGCACTCCTGTCTTGCCTGGGGTGATATGCTTAAAAATAAAGTTCATGCAAAGTAGTTTTATAAAGGTTTCAAACGCGAGTCAGTCGCGCAAATACCGAAACCACTCTGTTGTAAATTTTGAATTAAGCCCATCAGTATTTATAAATGTGTGTTTTCCTGTCTCTGCCTGTTTCTCTCCTCTCTTCCTCTTTCTTCCTCTTTCTCTCTCTCTCCTCTCTTCCTCTTTCTTCCTCTTTCTCTCTCTCTCTCTCTCTCTCTGTCTCTCTGTGAATGATAAAATTGTTGATGCTCTATACTTTTAATGTGTTTACCTGAATTCTGAAATGTTATTCACTAATTACTTTTTCTCTCTCAATAAATTAACCTCTCGTTAAGTTCTCACTTATTCTTGGTCTTTTGAAAAAGAATAGAGGTTTAGCCCTTGTTTCGTCTTTCAGGATTGGCTTTCCGGTTTCTTCTAAAGTCATTCGCTTGTTTTCCCATACAAAATTTTGTGACCTCTTCTAGTTTACAGTTATCCGTTATCTTTCCGGCAGAGACCCCAAAGAACTTCATTTAGTGCTCTTTCTTGCACTCATACGATACCCGACAATAAGCCTCTACCTTGAGTGCCCCACGAGCCTTGTACTGGGTGAATATAAATAATAAAAAAGAAATTGTTTTAAACAGTGAAGAGTTTTATTAAGCACATATTCACTATTGCGCATAAAATATTTTAAACTAGGACGAAATTCATAAATGTTAGATAAAGTCTTATGTGTACAATGAAGTGAACTATATAAAAAGTGAAGCTGTTGACAGGCACATTTTAAAAAATGTGTTTCTTATCAGGGAAAAGTTGTGATTACGAACAAGTTATGACGTTTCGTAAACTGGGTTTATTTCAACACAAAGTCAAATGTGTGTGTAATAATTTGTTTCAAACAGAGACAGTTTCTGTTTTGATGTAAATAAAAATTCAGACACAGAAAATCTGCCATTTTGCAGGCCTTGAATATCCACCATTAGAAGAGACAGAAAAGTAAAAAATATTCCAATCGTAAAAGCAGTCATGCAGAATCTTCTTTATCACGTGTCACCTCAGGACGTGACAATTGTGGCTCTCCTCACATTCCTATCATTGGTAACTCTGATTAGGTTTGAATTGATTTATTCTGTTTTACGGTATATCAACCTCCATCCAGTCGGCTGTCTTGGTCTGCAGGTTTAAAAAAATGGACTGCAAAGTCAGTGTTCTATTACTTAAAAAAAAATGTTCCTTATTTTACTGCTGGAATAACAGGATAACAAATAACGTAATCAAGATAAAATGCAAATTCATTGTGAGAAATAGCAAATTATTTAACGAGACACTTGTTTCTGCTTATTTTTCGATAACTTCTCCACATCAGGTGAAATATTTGTCGATGACAATTTTTAAATATTAAGAATCATGTGGGATGATCAATTATGCTGTTACACAATTTGGACAATTTTGCTGTTACAACCGGCATATTTGAATTTAATTCTTCTAGTGACGAATTGTTAAACATTTTCCTTTGCATTAATGCCGTTCTCAGTACGTGAAAGACATCTACCATTGCTCTCATGGTCTTAGAGGATCCTTTTCCGTTCGGTGTACCTATAAAACTTGGAGCTCATCGCTCTTCACGTCGTGTGCTTTGCAGTGATTTTATTTTTCGGTCATTTCACCCCAAGCAAAACAATAAAGCCACTAGGACGCAAGACATACTAACTACTACAGAATATGAGACAAACTATTGGGTTGCTGTATAATTATCAGGCGTTTTTAAACAATAGTTATTATGAAAAAAAAAAGAAACGTAATAATTCAACAATAATATTTTTATATGAATATGATCTTCGACATGCATTTTTATAAACTGAAAATAAAATATCTTTATTAAAAAAATGTAAACAAAACAGCAACTTATATTAACAAACAACTCGACACAAAAACGCCTGATAATTATGCACCAACCCAAATATTATTAGGGAGAGAGAAAAACATATGATTCAAGAAGACAAATTATTAACAACTGACATTGGATTTAATCTTTGAAGATAAATGTTCACTGAGAAGTAAGAAGCCGGAAGAGAGATCCACAAGCGAGAAGTGTTATATATGTCTATATTTCCGAGATGAGGTATTATGTACACTATTTAAATTATTCGGACTATTGTCCTCATCTTTGTCGCCATATTTATTACAACGTTTCGGGCTTTCAGTATCTGTCTATATTTCTGGGATGAGGTATTATGTACATTATTTACATTATTCGGACCTTTACCCTCAACTTTGCCGCCATGTTTATTACAACGTTTTGGCCGTAATACGCTCCGGCCTTCTTCAGGTGGTTGGAATGTCGAACTGAACCCTTTATTTCGCTCACTGGGGTAGACTGTTCTAGTTCCACCTGCCATGTTTAATGGATGTCAGTTATCAGTTATCTCCTGTTAATTTTTCTCTCTGAAAGTTCTCCACTGCCTTAACCGGTTATTGAACTCACACTCTTTGGGTCCTGTCACTGGATCTAACCAACGCCTTTATGTGACATGTGTCCTTGAGAAGTGTGATAGAACAAACTGTTAGCATAGAATTTACAGTTACATCTAGCCATTCCAACTGTAAATTGATGAGACCATGTCGCCTATCTAGTACTGCGCCTAATTCCATAACGTCTAGATACTATAGGAAAACATTATCAGAACAATTACTATGCAGTAAATGTGGTTTACCTATCACTCTAAAGGTTACGGGACTGGTGATCCTGACCTTTCAGGACAAGGGCGACAATGCCTCTCCACACATATTTTCTTTTAAAATGTTTT
Organism: Acanthosepion esculentum; assembly: GCA_964036315.1. Taxonomy (NCBI): domain Eukaryota; kingdom Metazoa; phylum Mollusca; class Cephalopoda; order Sepiida; family Sepiidae; genus Acanthosepion; species Acanthosepion esculentum. The sequence goes on from OZ038505.1 coordinate 6,986,360, forward strand.
TTTTTTGTCCTCGTTCTGCCATCCACCTTTTGCAACGTGCTATTGATTTTCATTTACTCAAAGATATTTTAAAAATAAAGATTTTGTACGAATTCCGTTTGCATTCACTCTCGCCCTGTTATTTTCTTTCTGCACCTGTTTTTTTTTTCTATTCCAAGTGTCCTTTCATCTCCGCTTTCCTGTTTTTCCGCGACAAATATCATTTCATTCTTTTATTAGTTTTCTTTCTACATGCTTATTTTCTATACCTGTCATTACGTTTTGTTATTTTTTACTTTTCTTAATTGAAGGGTCAAGGAATATCTCCCTATATTATCTCATTCTCATGAGTGATTCATCGCTCTTCCCAACTTCCTTTCTGATAACATTCATTTTGAATTTGTTTAGCCATCCAATCTCACTAACAAGATTATTAAGATTCTCACACTGCTCATCTTACCTCTATTCCCTATGTATATAAATTTCTGCTGCCACCTTCTGAATTTATTTATATGTTTCCTCGCAGTTACTGTTTAAAAAAAAATGTCATCGTTACTCTCAAGTTATTGCAATGGCATTCGCCGAATTTGAGCGTAGAGCAGAATCTATGTAGTTAGAAGTCAATTCGTTATCAGTTAAGCGATTATTCCGTGTTCATATTCCTTATTCTTCTATGTTCTTTGTTCCTTCGGTACATTGACTATCATGGCTCGTCACAGTTTTTTTTGTCTCTTGGAGCTATCAATAATTTTAGACATTCATCTATCTCTCCTAAACATTATTTTTCATCCATTTAAACTGATTCCTTAGGTTAGTTATGATCTGTGACCCTCTATCTCTCTTGACTTCAATTTCTTGTGAGTGACAGATTTTACCAAGCCCTCAAACCTCATGGTGTGCACATACATGCACATATGTAGTCGCACCAACGCAACTAATTCAGTCTGATGAAGTCCTAAAGGACGAAACGCGTCGCACGAAAATTTTTAGTCATTCTGTTATACAATATATATATATATCCTAAAATTGTCGAAATTTGTCCATTTCATAATGTGGGACGTCATTTGTTTACATTTGGATACGCATCGAGCAGATATTAATGTACGAGAGAAAATAATGGAGAATTGTAAGTTTAAAAACAGTAAAATCGACCTTGCTAACCGAAACGGTCCTCTTTGCCTAAATCGATAATGCACGTCACTCTATATGACGATTCCGTATAGGATAAAGGTCGGAGGATGCATTCAGGCTATTCAGGCCGGTAAATGTCGCTAATACTGTTTATTATAAGCCGAGCATTTACTTAAATACTTCTATCTATAAAAAGTACGTATAAACATACAAAAATATGACTTAATATATATATATATATATATATATATATATATATATATATATATACACACACACACACACACACACTATTTACCTTATTCGGACTATTGTCCTCATCTTTGTCACCATATACGTTGTACGCTCCGGCCTTCTTCAGGTGGTTAGAATGTCGAAGTTTACACTTTATTTCGCTCACTGGGTAGACTGTTCTAGTTTCACGTGCCATTTTTTATGGACATCAGTTTTCCCTTATCTCCTGTTAATTCCCTTCTCCAAGTTTTCCACTGCCTTAACTGGGTATTGAACTCATGCTCTTTGGGCCTGTCACTGAATATACCTAACGCCTTTATCCACTGGTCCATGTGTCCTTGTAATAAATATGGCGACAAAGATGAGGAAAATAGTCCGGATAGTGGAAATAGAACAGTCTACCCCAGCTAGCGAATTAAAGAGTTCAGTTCGATTTCCAACCACCTGAAGAAGACCGGAGTGTACAACGGCCAAAACGTTGTAATAAATATGGCTAAAAAGATGAGAACAATAATCCGAATAATGTAAATAGTGTACATAATGCCTCATCTCATATATATATATATATATATATATATATATATATAGGAAAGAGGTTATAGTTGTTCCATCGAGTGAAAAGTGTATATTTTAAAATAGAACGGAGAAAACGCAAACGTTTTTAGTTGTAATGTGGAGTTTTTGAAAAATATATATTATGCATTATTTTCCATAATTTTGAAACACGGGTTTCGAGTTTCGCGTCCTTCTTCAGGCAAAGAATGGATATTTCCACATATTATTGAAATGAATCAATTTTCCTAATATTTTCGTTGTGAAACATTCTCTTTTTTTGTGTGGTAGTGACACAAATATCTTCTTGAGCTGATGATGTACGTATATATATATATATATATATATATATATATATATATATATATATATATATATACATATATAGATAGATAGTTAGATAGATAGATAGATAGATAGATTTATATATGCGTGTGTCTAGATTCCATTTTTAATTAGTTGGTTATCGTATACGTTTTAATCAAATTAATTGACTTTATTAGCAGTATCAGACCCAGTTTCGTGTGGTAAAGGAAACAGATGCTACTTAATTAGCATAGTTAATGTGATATGTTTTTAATACTTTTAGCAGTCGGGCAACTTGCATGTTTATAAGTCAAAAGGAGAACACGGCTTCATTTCACTTATGACTGAGTGGAATATATTTTTCTAGATTCAGCCCGCTACACCTGTCCGCCCAGGTTTTGGATATACGCACAGAGCAGTTTCAATTAATCTTTAACCGAAGACTGTTAACATAATGAAGCACGCTATCATATCAACATTTAATTTTATAATTATTTTGAAGAAAATTCTTAACATATATCATGATATCACATGTAAGATTTATTAAATATGTACATTAATATTCTTCAAACTCTAATAAATATATACGTATAAAAAATATACAGTGAAATCTCGGTTCACGAATTTAATTCGTTCCTGGAGTCTGTTCGTAAACAGAAATGTTCGTAAACCGAAACTATTTTACCAATTGAAATCAAGGTAGAGAAAAAAAGTCACAGTACATTAAAACTGGATAAGAAAAACACGCCACAACAGAGAAACTTATGCAACATCGCGTTCGACTAAGAAGTTTAATCTGTTCGGGTAAACTCGGTTCGGCAATGTTTTGTTCGATAACCGAGGTATTTTCCTCTCGACATTTCTGTTCGAAAACCGATTTGTTCGACATGTGAAACATTCGAGAACCGAGATATTTTGTAGTCAAGTTTCAAAAAATTGTTTCATGATTGAGAATTTCTTATTCTTTATTTAAAAACCATAAGATGATCGACCCCAGAAGTGAATAATAATAATAATAATAATAATAATAATAATAATAATAATAATAATAATAATAATAATGATACTTTTGTTACTTGCATTATTTACATTATTCGGACTATGATCCTCATCTTCATTGCCATATTCACAACGTTTCGTCCATTGTACGGTCCGGCCTTTATGTCTATGTCTCTCTACATATATGTCTATATCTCTAAGATGAGGTATTATGATTACTTGCATTATTTACATAACTCGGATTTTTATCCTCATCTTCATTGCCATATTCACAACGTTTCGGACGTTGTACACTCCGAGCTTCTTCAGCGGATTGGAATTTCGAAACGAACCCCTTATTTCGTCCAACGGGGTAAATTGTTCTAGTTCCACGTGTCATGCCTCTTCCGGATGTTTCAGTTATTTCCCTTTACTTCAACTCTCCATGTTTTGGTTCAACACTACTGTGGCCTAGTATTGAACACACAACTCTTTGGGTCTAGTTACTGGATGTAACCAACGTCTCTATCCACTAGGCCATGTGTCCTGGAATTAAAGGAAAATAGCTGAATCCTGCGAAAGAAGCATGGCGCGTAGAACTAGAACAATCGACCCCGGTGGACGAAATAAAGGGTTCGATTCGAAATTCCAATCAAGGCCGGAGCGTACAACGGCCGAAAACATTGTGAATATGGCAATGAAGGTGAGGAAAACGGTTCAAGTAATGTAAATAATGAAAGTTATCATAATACCTCATCTCAGAGATATAGACACATACATTTTATGTACTTATTTATTTATTGGTAATTTATATACAATTTTTATTTTATAAATGCAAACTCTCATAATAAAATTTTCTCATAATAAAATTTTCTTTAAATATTATTAATATCTATGTTTTAGTAATATTTATGGATGAAATATATTCATGTAATAACAGGATTAGCGAGATTTGAATATAGCTTCATATTGGTCATAAGAGAGAAAAAGAGAAAAATTCAAATAAAACTTCGGTTATGTCGATGTATGGTGAAGCAAACTCTGTCTCATTGTGATCTAAACGATTATAAATTAAGATTTTACATCTTTTTTTACTACTGGTAAATAGTGGGGAAACATTGCATGTTGAGGCCTGGCCCCTTGAAAGTGATGGCACTATATTATAGATATGCTCGGGCGCACACGACTCAATACGAACTATAATGCTGTCACAACGTAAAATATTGCTAAACCGCATCGGCCGTCAAGCAGTTCCACAAGAAGATTCATTGTCACCAGTACTCTTGCATTAGCTACCTACTCGACAACAGTAGCTACGGATACAAGAGACAGAATGGAAACCTATTCTATATTGATGATCTTACAATGTTTGCCAAGGATGACAACGAATAGCAAAACCTTCTTACCACTGCAAAAACCTTCAGAGAAGACATTAGTATGAACTTCCGAAATGTGTCAAAGCCACCTGCAAAATCGTTAAACTAATGAAAACTACAGATTTAGCCCTTAATATCAACAACAAGATTAAGGAATTAGACCAAGAGGGTACGTCCAAATATTAGGAGTTAATGATTGAGACGGAATACAACATTCAATTATGAAGAAAAAGACCTAAAAGTAAAATAAAGGAAAGTGCGTTTGATACTAGAAATCGAACTAAATGAAGCCAATAAAATGAAGGCTATCAACACCTTAGCTACACCCATAGGAGCATAGATCTTCAACATTATTAAATGGAAGTTAAATTATATTAACAGATTGGCCGCCAAGTCCAAAAAATGCTTACATGTATGAAGATGCACCGCCCAAAATCAGATGTTGATAGACAGTGCGTACTAAGAGCATTAGGAGGCCGAGGTCTAATCCAACTTGCCCTAATCTTAAAACTACAACAATCGGATCAAATCACCTACAAATATTAAAACACCAAACCCACTCAATCAACAAAGAATCTGCACTCTTCAAGGAAGTGCTTAGTATACTTGAAATCCTACCAACAAAAAACGAAGCGAATAGCATCTACGCCAAACGAGTAAAACAGAAAGCAAAACAACTTGGCCAAATGAAATTACAAAAAAATATAAATGAAAGTATCAGATGTGGACCAACAGAAAACACATCAGTGGCTGAGGACAAACTGAATTGAAAACTGAGACAAAAGGTCTAATTTTTGCATCTCAGGTCCAAAGCCATGCAACCAGATCCTATCACTGTCACAGAATTAAGGATGCAAATAACACGAAATGCAGGATCTGCGGAAAATATGATGAAAATGTCGACCATATTATCTCAGGATGTCGGGAACATGGCAGAAAAGGGATATACTCACAGACATAACAAGGTGGCAGCATGTGTGCACTGAAAGATACGCAAGAAACACAAAATCGAAACCACTGAGAGATGGTATGAGCAAAAACCAGTTACCCAAAAAGCGATGTAAATATCCTCCAGAACATGACAATTCAAACTGACAGTGAAATAAACGCCAACAGACCAGATATTATCATAACAGACAAGGAATGCAGGAAGTGTATACTTATTGTCATAGCAGTACCATCTGCGGGAAAGACCTACATGAAGACGATCGAGAAATTGTCCAAATAGAAAGATCTGGGGATCAAGATTAACAGGATGTTGGGAATGAAGACTGAAACTGTACCAATAGTAATCTGAGTTCTGGGCCACGTGAGAAAAAGAATGACCAATTTTATTAAGAGTATCCCAGTTAACATCAGCATACAAGTTGCCAAAAAGATCTCCCTACAAGGAACATCACGTATACTAAGAAAAGTGTTATCAGTTAAATGACAATTTTCTTATAGGTCCTAAGGACCATAGTTTGAACCCGGCTCTACAGGATACAAAGAAGGAAAACATAAAATACACAAATAATAGGAATACTAAGATTTAACCAATAAACAAAAACAAAATAAATAAATAAACAAACTTCAGTAAAAATAAAGAATTTAAGAGACAGGTTAGTGTCATGCATAGCGGCTTGTATGGAGAAACCGAAGAGCCTAGTTTGATTTCCAGGTGGATTTATTGCATTCATGTACCCTTGGAAAAATTATGAATTCCTCTCATCCCACAAGCTATTGGTAAACACAAGACACACTGAGTCCTATAGCCTTGGTTGCCAACAAGTCTAGAAGAAGAACAAATCTAAATTCAAACCTGTTGTTGTTTTTAGTTCCTGCTTTTTTAAAAAGTAACAGGAAGTATGTAGTAACCTCAACAAATACCCGGTGCTTTAATCTGCCTTGGATGTCACCGTGAATCCATAACTCTGCTGAGAATGATGTGGTGGCATAACAAAGTGGCGTCAAAATTCGATAACTGAATATATTAACTAACTACAAATGGACACATAAAAATAAGTAAAATTAATAATAATAATAATAATAGTCAGTATTATTCATAATAATAATGCCCAGTAATCAATAATATATAACGAGTCAAAAGTTAACAAATAATACGATACAATAGTTTCAAATACCTGCATTCGGATCCACAATTACTTCTAGTGAATCGCCTCTAGAACAGTGGTTCTCCACCTTTTTTAACCATTGCCCCCTTTTCCCTTCTTTTTTCCTTGCTGGACCCCTTAATAGCTATTTGACATAAGACAACAATATTCTATTTTTCACTAATAACAATTTGGAGGTTTTAATAATCAAAGAAATATTATATAATTAAGCTTTATTTCTTAAATGAAAATTAATTTACTGCAAATAAATTATTCTACAATAATAATAATAATAATAATTATGTAATTATTTTTATTTATTTATTTTTTTTTTTTGCAGTGGAAAGTGTAATTTCTAAACTTAGGTCCCTGTGCGAGACCCGGAAAGAAATGTGTAAACGCCAGATATAAAAAAAAAACAAACAATAATAATAATTACAGTAATATTATTGTTTATTGACCAATAACTGGTATTACAGTCTTACAATGTTCTTCCATGGTAAAGCCAATAATTGACCAGAGCTCTTCAGGAAATTGAATTCACTGCAGCATTTATTTATGCGCACTGCTTAAAAATTGTAATAATCCAATTTAAGTTAAGTGGGTGGTTAAAAAAAAGAAAGGTATATTAACCCTATGCGATCCCTGTGGTTAATACTGCACAGAGAGTTTCTTTATATTTTGTTCCATCGATGTCAATGATAGTCGAAGATGACCATTTTTCACAATGTCAAGTCTATTGCGAACCTTTGATAACAGTTGTGAAACACATCTATATCCCGATTCAACAAGATAAGATGTTGGAAAAGCAATAACGTAGCAATTAATTTTAAAGCTTGCGTATCAAAAATTCAGTGGAGGTACCTATATAAAAGAAATAAATAGAAAGAATCCTTCATATATATATATATATATATATATATATATATATATATATATATATATATATATATATATATATAATGTAAATTACAGTAGAAATTCAACTTTTTAAGAATAAAACCATTCTGAGTTGGTTTTCTTCATGGACCACTAAGATAGCATTGTAGACCACCAATTTGTTATATTTTGGTTGTGGACCCCTAGGGTACATTTGGAACCCGGCTGAGAACCCCCTGCCCTAGAAGAATATTTAAGTAATCTGTTGACGCCTACCCAATAATCGTTAGCATAATACAATGCAACTTACTACCCCAACGCAACATTGATCACGCATATATAAATAGTCGATGCAGAACTCAGCACACATGGACTGAAGATTGCGTTCACGCAAGAAGTAAACTATTATCATACGGCACTGACCTCAGGATCAAATTTATACCTGCATACTCTCTATTTACGCATAAATATAGCATACAGTAAAGCTATATTTTTATCATAGTCACCATTATAGACACTTTTTGATTGTATTTCATGCCGAGCAAATGTTGCCAGGATTACCATGAATCATTGTGCGGATGTCACGGACCTGGTATGTCTATGACGATAACACTTGAGACCAAATACAGATTTATGTACGTGTTAAGTTTGAATTACCTTCGGAATTTTTAAATTATCGTATTACGGCTTTGACCATCTGAGAGTCTGACAGTCTTACCGCATTGCCAAATCTCTCAACAGATAGACTAGAAATGGAAATATTAAACTTGCAGAATAAAAATGCGATTAAATTTGGCAAATATAAATGTTTCCCACCTCCGTAATCACTTTTCATGTATACTGTTACCTGCGTTGTCGGCAGACATCTGTCTTATATAATAAATTTTGAGAACGGTGCCAAATGATGTGTATATTGGTAACATTATTTCGCTCTTGTAGAACTGAAACTTGTTATCATGGATGCATGTAAGGATATCCGTCAATCTTCGATATCTAAATTGGCAAACTCGTTCGCAATTTGTGACATTCAGTTTTTGAACGCAAATATTGTGGCCCCCAAAATATAGTTTCTGTAAATAATGTAATAATGGAAATAATGTTTTGTCAATAAAAGAAAAAAATTATTAACATTTGGACTTATTTTATAATTACTGTACATCTATGTTTAATATTTTTATGAGAATAAACGTCAACTGCTTAACCCGTATCGTGAACACAACTTAAAATGACGTCTTATTATATATATATATATATATATATATATATATATATATATATATATATATATATATATATTCCTCCGTTTTGTTTAAAGATAAAACTTTCTTGATTTTAGACGAAACCTTGGGAAAGTTCCAACATATATTGCTGAAATTTTCAATTTTAAAATCATAGCTTATAATTATAGTACTGAGACATTTCGAAGGAAACCAAATAGAAATCTGCAAAATTATCAGTTCTGACCTGGCATCTCAGGTCAAATCTTTTTCTACTGCCGTAATGTAGCTTCTCCGTACACTTTCTGTGACTATTTTATGGTTAATTTGTCTGAGGCATATTTTTCTCAGGTGCCTAGATTTCTGGCAGTTAAGAACAGTGATAGATTGGCAGTTAGGTCTCATCATTTTACCGTTGAAACTCTACAGAAATAAGAATATTTTAGGAAATTGTCCATAAAGATGCATTTTTTTAATCACCTGACCGTCAATTAAAATCCTGAAAGATATTAATTCACTTTCCTCAACAGGTGGGAATCAAGTATTGCGTAAGTTTTCTTTTATAAAATATAATCACATTGCAGTCGCAATGTATTTAACTTTATGTTGATGACTAGTATGAAAGTTTTCTTAGATTACTAAGCTTTTCAATTATCCGTCTCTTCCACCCCTCATATATATATATATGTGTATGTGTGTGTGTGTGTGTGTGTGTGTGTGTGTGTGTGTGTGTGTATATGTAGTAAACTTCACAGAGCAATTCTATGGATAAGACTAATTAGTAAAAGGATGACAATAGGGGAAAAAAATTGTTTTTTTTTGCCGAAGAGTTTCGTCTTCCGAAATTATCAGAGCAAAAATGAAAGCGATTTTTTGTCATAGCTCAAATTAAATCACAAAATTTAAAAAGAGAGAGACGCTTTTATTGTCGACATGGAAAAAAAAACTCTTACTATAAAGGAAGTTAACATTAGCCAGAAATTTTGGATTTAATGTACGTATGAAAAGAAAAACGTTTCGCTTTCAGTTTTATCTTGAAAAAGTCAGAAGACAAAACACGTCGGTAAAAATAAGATTTTTTCCTATTGTCATTCTTCTACAATATATACATATATATATATATATATATATATATATATATATATATATATATAAATATATATATATATATGTGTGTGTGTGTGTGTGTGTGTTTGTGTGTGTGTGTGTGTGAGTGTATATATATATATATATATATATATATATATATATATATATATATATATATATATTCAAATATATATTGTTAAATATAACAGACAATGAATGTCTATTATGTTTGATCATGAGCCGTTCTAAATTTCATAGTGTTGCTTTGATTTTAGATGAAAATAAATACAAAAATTGTCCGACATTGAGATATTTTTTCATGCTGCTACTTGACCGAAGGTTTCGGCTCAAATGAGCCATCTTCAGAGTAGTTATATTGACATTTAAACAAAGCTGTTCACCATAAAATATGATACTCAGTTATGATGACGTAGAAGATTGCTATGCGATGATAACGGTGGGGTAATAACAGATGTAGGTCGTAAATTCATGATGCGGTTCTATTACGTGAAATCAAAGTTATATCTAGCATCGTTTTGATGCAGACCGTGAGAGTTAGATCGTTCGTCCAAACGCAAGTCCCACTTGTGTTCATAAATGCGGGCTTAAAGATCACGTGATGTCTGCCCCATGTAATCATTTTTGCATTGTAATCAATTTACTTGATATATCCCGGCATTTGAATTGGTATTGGGTTGATTTTTCCTTCTAACAAAAGCTACGATTATATTGGAGTTACTGGTACGATCCTAGTATTAGGGATGACTAATTTGCTTGCGATTTCAGTAGAATTTTCGAGGGCAGAATTAGACATTATCTGTAATTTATGTTAGAAGTGTTATTGGTGATGTCACTTTTGCTTTTGAGGAATTTATAAGCTCGCCTTTTATCGCTGAGAATAAAAAAATGTGGGTAATGAAGAATTTTGAAAGTTTTCACAATATCCTTCTCTTCTTAATTTAGATATTCACGGCTACATTCATTTCTTCACTGAGATATTCCGGGATATATATATATATATATATATATATATATATATATATATATATATATATATATATATATATATATATATATAGCCTAATTATTACATCTAGCATGAAACAGTCTGTCACTTCTCAGTGCTGACTTCAATTTTCACTTTTATATATACATACGCTCTATCCCTGACATTGAGCACTTTATTCCATAAATATAGCACACCTTAGAACCATATTTCTTATATATATATATATATATATATATATATATATATATATATATATATATATATATATACACGGTAAATGTAGTTTTAAGATGCTTGATATAAACGACAGATCTTACGCAAATATATGGCTGCCGATTGCGTTTAAGCAAGAAACAAAGTGTCGCCCTGTTTGTTGATATATATCCAATTAACTGTTCTACATGCCCTGACAATTCCCGACGTGGGCGATTATTGTTCTCCGCAATTTTCTGTCATTTGTAGAGACTAATAATGTCTCTTTTTGTTATATCTGTTAATCTCTATTCTGCTAATCATTCACATTTCGTTAGCTATTTTACTCGGTGCTTACCCCTTACAAACTTGCCTTCAAAATAACCGAGTGAAAAAATAAGCGGTTTAAATTGATTCTTACAGATGTTTAGTATAATCAGTTGGTACATTTGAAGAGCCGGGAGTATTCATCTGTTTTGTACACAAGAATCCATCTCTCTCTCTCTCTCTGAATATATATATATATTATTCGAAAATTGTAATATAAACATATAACAAAATAACTACAAAAATAGCCATATTGTTACAACACTTCTGGTGTCTTAGCAAGTGATGGTGTTGGATGTTGAATATATGTTTTATATATATATATATATATATATATATATATATATATATATATATATATATATATATATATATATATATATTATCTCTCACCGATAGCACGACTCGAATTTCTTTGACAAGAACATCTTCAGATGCTGGGTAGAGACTGATCCTAAATAAAAATATATAGTTAACGTAATATTGGCACAGTCCCTATGAACTCTGGCAAAATATTTATCAAAAACGAGTCATTGTTGAATAATATGTATATTTAATAATATAATGCTTCTAGCTTGTCTGTCAACAAGTCTCTACACCATGCCACACAAGCAGAAGAACCCAGTCATGGCTGTCAAACAATTTCTGCGATCACATCACCTCTTATATTTGGTCACCTACCTCCCCAGATTTCAGCCTAGCTTGATTATTAGGTGTGAGGCACAGTTGAGCGAGAGACGAGCAAAACTAATTGTCATAACAAAGATGAACTGAAGGCAAGGATTACGGCAGCATTCACTAAATTCAACCAGTTGAGTGTGTAGAATATTTGCAGAAGATTCCGAAGTCGTCTGAAGGGCGTAATTGAAACCAATAGCGATTTTATTGAAAAAAGTTCAACATATATATATATATACATATATATATATATATATATATATATATATATATATATATAAAGGGTGTATCAATAATACTTCTACAAAGTTTGGGGACGGGTTCCTGACACCAAAACAAGGTAAATATCTATATAACCATACGTTCAAATCTGAGTGATCAGAGGGCAAGAGACCCAGCACACTTTTCAAATGTTCTGGATACTGGGGCTTCACTTGTGGTACACTTCATGAGATGTATGATATATTACAGTCACTTGACGTCTGCTGATGCCTGGATCGTCTCCCACAGCTTGTAGCATGTTTTCTTCGCGCTTAAGCGTACGATCGGATCCTGGTCTTCCTTGATCCATAGTTTGTGATGCTACAGTTCCTGTCTCAGCACCGCGACGATAAACGGTATTAAAGTTTGGATAGTTCGGCTTCTTTGGAGCTGGAAAAGCAATATGGTACGGCCGTACAGCCTCGCATCCATAAACATTCGCGCCGTCGTATGTAAAATGTCTTTATTGCCTGCTCACGATATGAATATCCTGCCATTGTTAAAAAGAACAGTTCTCAGTTAACGCACGACTACACACTGTATACTCTGAAGAAAGACTATTAAGAAATGTACACGAATGATAAATATAATCTAGTCTACTTTGCAACAAAGCGCCATCTACCGTAAACTTTCATTTGTTAATAAAGTTCATAACTCAAAAACGACGGATTTGCGGACATATGTTAAAATGGTCTATTGTCCTCGTTTTTGTGTGAGGAACCCGCCCCCAAATTTTGTAAATGTATTTTTGATACACCATATATATATGTACATACATACATATATATATTTATATTTATATATATATATATATATATATATATATATATATATATATATATATATATATATATATTAATTCAATTTAAATAGAAAACAGACAACCTTATATATATATATATATATATATATATGTGTGTGTGTGTGTGTGTGTGTGTTTGTGTGGGTGTGTATGTGGATGTGTTTCTCTGTGTAGATTTTCAGTGAATGTCTTTCGACTGTTGCTAATAAGAATCATATCTGTAGGCTAAAATAAAATATGCTATCTTCGATATATAACAAGACTGTACTATGAACAAAAATCCGATAGAGATGTTTTATGAATAAAAGTCTGGAAAAAATCGGTTATCAATGAAATGTCAGTTCAAAGGGCCCGCCGAAAGATAAGTGTAATAAATCCAACATTGAGAGTCTAAAAATCATTTGAGAGGTCCTAGTACCAGAACAATCTGACTGGCGTCCAAACGTCTAGGCAAAAGTAATAAAATGTGAAATACAAAACTAATAAATGTTAAAAGCGAAAGACCATAGCTTTAAAAGAAAGGCCAATACTTTGGTCAGTAAGTGTCTGGATTGTCATTTTTAATTTGAAACTCGTCATGAAGAAAATTCCAGGATGGAAAACACGAAATAGTCTAAATTCTCATGTTCAAGAAACAAGTTATAAATGAACAGACACCATTTTCATTCACAAAAGACAATAAAGATATGTCTGCCAATTGTACTGTTTACTCTGAATCGTAAAACAAAGGCAATTTGACGATTAGCCTGGATATCACAAGTCGCTGTTGTCTTTTTAAGAAAGTATTAATCTTTCAGGTGACAATATTCTCGCTTACATTTTTCTTCTGTTACATTCTTCTAGTCAATGATCTTCCTGACGTCATAGATTCCCAAGTAGGCATCTACGCGGACGACACTAAAATTTATTCCTGTCTCAAAAATAAATCTATTGTCGTTGACAAAATTAACCTGGCCGTTCGTCTCGAAAAGGACCTCCAATCGATTGTGAATTGGGACAGCAATTGGCTTCCACAGATAACCATCCCTGACGCCCCCCCCCATTAGAATGTCTGACGCTCAACTTCTCGAGAGCTCCTCTTTGCGACTACTCGACCTCACATTGACTTTTGACCATAGATGGAACAAATATATTGAGTCAATAGCTTCGTCCACCGCGAGGAAATTTGGCTCCCTGTGCCGCGTCAGGAATTTTTTCTCGCCAGAGTCGATCCTTCAATCTAGAAATCAACCATTCACCCTTGCATGGAGTATTGCTGACATATATGGTCTGGTGTCTCTTATGTTTGTCTCAAGGTTCTTGATAAGATCCAGAGACGGATATGCAACATAATTGGGCCTGATCTGGCATCTCGTCTGCAGTGGCTCCCTCAAAGACGTGACGTAGCCTCCCTTGTCCTTTTCACAAATACTTTCATGGTACATGCTCCGATGAGCTGCTTTCGCTGATTCCCAAACTTCATGAATTTAAGCGTTCTACTCGACTGGTATCTCGCTCACACTCTTTCACTGTCGAAACTGTTAAATGTAGCCGTCTCTTCTACTCCAATAGCTTCATGTCTCGCACCTCTCGCCTGTGAACTCCTTCCCCTCTTCTTGTTTCCCTGATAGCTATAATCTCCAATTATTCAAATGTAATGTCAATCGACGTCTTAAGATGCCCTGATCTATCACCTATCGTTCTCTTCATTTTTTCCTCTATCACTCCTATTTGCTCTCGCTCCAAATCTCTGTAACCCCTTGCTTGCTAGTGGCTTCCTTCCTTGCTTGGGGTGAAACGCTTAAAAAAAATTCCTCCATCTAAATTTCCAGCTTCTTTGTTCCCTCTTTTAGGAGTGACTTTAATTTTTAATGGATTCTCTATTTCCATCCTCTCTTAGAATCTTTGAAATTCCATTTACGTATTACTTTCATCAATTTTCTCTTTCTACAATAATCTACCAAGTGTACTTCTATAAATCGATGACAGAATAGGGCTCTTAAAATGTATTAAGAGCTACAAAGGATAGGAAATTGTAGAGAGCCATGATCAACAACGTCAGAAAAGGAAGTCGGCACATAGAAAAAAGATGAGTGATGTATTGCCTACGGTTTATCATCCATTTACAGATATTTTAAAGGCAGAAAGCAATTTTAGATATAACTTTTCGTTGGTGGTGGGAGAATGATAATAATATCTTAGTGATACATGTCTTATTAATTAACCCATAGCTGAGGGGAGAAGAGGAGGATTCTTACCGATGCCAAAGTTATATGTTCCTCAGTGAATATAACGACGGCAACTGGAATTGGAATTCGAATTTCCGATTACAATTGTGAGCCATTATCCATTACACCATACTCACATCGAATCTTACAGGACCTGCTATTACCAAGCGGTCACCCTTGAAGAAGAAGAAGAAGAAGAAGAAGAAGAAGAAGAAGAAGAAGAAGAAGAAGAAGAAGAAGAAGAAGAAGATGAGGAAGAAGAGAGGCCTTAACCTTCTCGCTGAAACACTCTTCTTCTATGTTCCGTGCAGAAGAAGAAGAAGAAGAAGAAGAAGAAGAAGAAGAAGAAGAAGAAGAAGAAGAAGAAGAAGAAGAAAACGAAGAAGAGGAAGAAGAAGATGAGGAAGAAGAAGAGGAAGAAGAGAGGCCTTAACCTTCTCGCTGGAACACTCTTCTTCTATGTTCCGTGCAGAAGAAGAAGAAGAAGAAGAAGAAGAAGAAGAAGAAGAAGAAGAAGAAGAAGAAGAAGAAGAAGAAGAAGAAGAAAAAGAAGAAGAAAACGAAGACGAGGAAGAAGAAGAAGAAGAAGAAAACGAAGAAGAGGAAGAAGAAGAAGAAGAAGAAGAGGAAGAAGAAGAGGAAGAAGAGATGCCTTAACCTTCTCGCTGGAACACTCTTCTTCTATGTTCCGTGAAGAAGAAGAAGAAGAAGAAGAAGAAGAAGAAGAAGAAGAAGAAGAAGAAGAAGAAGAAGAAGAAGAAGAAGAAAACGAAGAAGAGGAAGAAGAAGATGAGGAAGAAGAAGAGGAAGAAGAGAGGCCTTAACCTTCTCGCTGGAACACTCTTCTTCTATGTTCCGTGCAGAAGAAGAAGAAGAAGAAGAAGAAGAAGAAGAAGAAGAAGAAGAAGAAGAAGAAGAAGAAGAAGAAGAAGAAGAAGAAGAAGAAAACGAAGATGAGGAAGAAGAAGAAGAAGAAGAAAACGAAGAAGAGGAAGAAGAAGAAGAAGAAGAGGAAGAAGAGAGGCCTTAACCTTCTCGCTGGAACACTCTTCTTCTATGTTCCGTGAAGAAGAAGAAGAAGAAGAAGAAGAAGAAGAAGAAGAAGAAGAAGAAGAAGAAGAAGAAGAAGAAGAAGAAAACGAAGAAGAGGAAGAAGAAGATGAGGGAGAAGAAGAGGAAGAAGAGAGGCCTTAACCTTCTCGCTGGAACACTCTTCTTCTATGTTCCGTGCCGATTCAGGGCCTCGGCGATGAGAATCCGCCACATCTTCTTTCTTTTAGCTATTAGAAATGTTTGTCTTTTTTATATCTCTCCCAATCGCTGTACAGTCAAACTTTTACACAAGCTCGTTATCTAGATTATTATTAGGTTTGTGCAAAAATAATGTCGTTTCTTGACTGAAGTTTAACGTCAAAAAACGACATTATTGCACCAACCTAATAGTTCCTTTCTTCTCTTCTTCCTGCATTCAACAGATCCCGTGAATGTTAAATAACCCAAGCCGTCTTTACTCTTTATGTGCCAGACTGATTTTAATCTACTCTTTCTGATTGGATGTATAAGTGTATTTGTCCCATTTTCTCAAAAGATTCCTTGTTGCTCACATGTTCACTCCATTCTCAGCATCCTTCAGTAGAACCCTGTCTCTGTTGTCCCAAGATTCTTCATGTGTAATGAGATTATGCAGTATCCACAATATATAGGAGGGCCGATATTACGTAACAGTTCATTATTCCTTTCTCTGTTTCAAAGAACATTTCCCTGTTTCTCTACAACTCTCTCCGTTCCAATGCACCTTCGGATTTCGGAGCCACATTTTCCGAACTCTAATGTAATCGTCTTAGTTATTTAGATTTTTCAACTTGCTTAATTTTATTTCGCAGTTTGAGTCGTATTCTTTGCTAACAACTAAACATTCTGTATTATTACAATTGACTTTTAGTCGTTTCCTCTCGGTTTGCTTTTCTAACTAGTACTTGGTGTGACGATGAACTACATCTGGCAGCAAGGCATCTAAATGAGAGATTGGAGGTTTTGAGAAGCATGGAACCACCTGTGAATTGCTGCTGTTCCCAGATCAACCATGCGCCGGTGTGGTAGCATCTACAACGGTCATAGCCATGGCAATTAGTGAAGACCTAACAAAGCACTATAGAGGTATAAAAATATTTTTGTACTAAACAGCAATACATTTTTATATAAAAACATGACAAGCAAGATATTTTTATACAAAAGATAACAACGATGCATTATTATATAAAAATATTAACAACAATATAGTTTATTGTAGAACTAGTAATAAGTCATTTTAGAGCAAAATGACCAAGAATACTTTTTATTGTATAATTACCAATAATTCATTTTAAAAAGAAAATGATCAGCAATAGATTTGATTGTAGAATTAACAATAATTCATTATACAACAAAACGATCAACAATACATTTTATTATAGGTATTAAAAATAATTCATTTTAGAAAAAAATGATCAACAATACATTTTATTATAGGTATTAAAAATAATTCATTTTAGAAAAAAATGATCAACAATACATTTTATTATAGGTATTAAAAATAATTCATTTTAGAAAAAAATGATCAACAATACATTTTATTGTAGATTTAACAAAAATTCATTTTACAACAAATAGGGTTAAAAATGTATTTAGTTGAAGCTATAACACTGTGTTCAAAATATTTAGATTTCAGTATTAATTAAGAGATTAATATGTCGCTAAAGGAAATCAACCAACCAACCTATATTATCTTGTGTAGGTTTACCTGTAAGTTACTTTCCGTGTCTTCTCTAAACATTGTGTTATTTGCGTGTATTAATTTGTTATTAAGTGGCCGCCAATAATGATTCTTGGAAGATCTTCGAATTCTCTCAGGATCGCGACACTAAATTTTGAATAAGTCCGGTGAGAAATGACATTCTTGAAATGAGGCCCGGATTTGAATCTCGATATTGAAGAAAATACTTTAAGGGAATTCTTATATTCTTGGTAAAATCGTCTTGGGATAGGTGGGCTATCCCAGCGTGTGGCAATTGTGGAAATTGTGTCTACGTCATATTAAGCCTTGTAAGTTAAATTGCACAGACGAAACTGTTCTTAATTCACGAGCAGTATACTGACATTCTCCAATAACTGATCACGATGGATTGTTGATCACACACAAAAACACTAAATCAGTTTCGGCGAAGGAGTTTACAAGAGATAAAATTAGAAAGCATGTAAAGCTAAACAAAATAATAAGAAATATGGAAATTTCTTTAAAATGAAAGAAAATAGTGTGAAAGATTTATGTTTTATAAATCATCTTTCATGCTAGTTAATACTAGACGATTTCTTCACAGATGAAGAGCTTCGTTGTTTACTTCTGTTTAGCTTCATATCTACATCTATGACGAAATCTAAATATTTTGTACGCAATTTCCTTTTTGGTTTGAAAGAATATTTTTAGTGATAAATGTCTTACTAATTAACGCATATGTGGGGTAACAGGTAGATTCATAACATTCCCAAGAGTATTTTCGTGTAAGTAAATATAACTAACCCAACTGGAATTGGAACACAGCTATCCCATTAATAATCCCGTGCTATTAATCATTCGATCAAACACACTTGGAATTCCTAAACGGTAACCTACCTAGGTTCTGACCAGGCTCGACCTTGATTAATTTTGATGATCGTACAGGAACCGGTGTTTCAAAATAATGTGGCTGTAAGCCCTCTGTTAAGAGACTGTTCAGCCTCAACTGCCATATAAGAGGACCGATATTACGTAACAGTTCAATACTTATTTCTTAATACTTTGCTTAGGTTCTGAAAGGCATTTTTTGCAATATCAATGCGGTTTCGTATGTCCGTGTTGCAAATTCTGTCTCTTGTTAAGTTCCTTATATATTTTAATTGTTTTATTTACCTGATTTTGGCGTCCCTATTTTTCTCTATTGAGCTGTTCCATTTTCTCTCAATCTGCCTCCTTGTAATTGATGTTTACATTTTCCTTTGAATAGGTTACGCGCTATTCCGAACCATTATTTATTCGACGAACCGCACTTTCAAGCTCACACGACCGGATATTCCCAAGCAGTCACCCATCTAAGTACTGACTAGACTCGACTTTGCTTAACTTCAGCGATCGTGCGGGAACCCGTGTTTCATCTGGCTGTGACCGAAAGGCCAGATGAAGAGGGAACGGGAAGCGACAGTAGTGTTGTTCTGCAGAATGCTGCTAAGAATTCCATGCACAAAGCGTATAATTGCTAAATAAATCTTGAGTAAAATGTCAACAAAATGGACACTTAAAATCAGAAAGAGATATTTGAAATTTCATGGACACATCATGATGAAGGAATGCTTGGAGAATTTGACACACACATAGAATATTGTTGTGCAAAATGTACAGCGGTGTCAGCGGGACATATAACTGACGAGCTAGTGAGAATGAATAGTGGAACGTGGACGGAACCTTTGGTAAGTGAATAAACACAGCCAAGTATTAAAACGGATAGAAGGTTGTGGAGAGCTATGATTGTGCTTGTTCAGAAGGGAGCCCGGATAAGGAAGTCCTCATCTAAGGATCGAACTCATTATTACGATTAGTTGAATTTAACGTTTCAAATCTCTTTTAGGTTTCTTTCTTAAACTGTACTTCCTTGATTCTTGTCTTGTTTTCCATTCTGCGAGTTTCTTTGTTCTTTCATCGTATTTACGTCTATCATCTCTCCGCTTCTTTTCAGCACTTTCATTTTTTTTCATGGTTCGTTCTCTACGTTATTTCCAATGTGCTGTTACAACTTGTTTATATTTCTCGTTTTTATTTCATGTCAACACATTCTCTTTGATAGAAAAAAGTAAAACCAAGTTTAAAGAACGCTATTAAATATCAAGGATTTCAAGACTGAACGACAGGTCAGCTCGATATATATGTTTTGTTTTTTTAATTTTTGCTTATTCATCCCTGTAACTATTTTTTTATCAATTTGTTTTGATATGTTCCTGTCGTTTTTACAGTCGAAAAAAGATCACATGAGATTCACGTTGTATTTGACAGAAAGGGAAAAAGAATAAAAAGGAAGGGCGAGTAACAACACGACTAAATATTGATACACACATAATACAATAGTGCTGTTTATAGAAACGGACAAAGAACTTGGCAAAAAACCCAAAAAAACTTGCAGTGTTTCATTTCCATTAACTTTCTACATATTTACATCATTATTATCATTATGCCAATCTATATTTTATATTTTTATATATTTTCTTATTTTTCTGTAATTCAATTATATATATATATATATATATATATATATATATATATATATATATATATATATATATATATATATATATATATATATATTATGTAGATTATTCGGATTATTGTCCTCATCTTTGTCGGCATATTTATTACAACGTTTCGGCCGTTGTACGCTCCGGCCTTCTTCAGTTTGTTGGAATGTCGAATTGAAACCTTTATTTCGCTCACTGGCAAAGATGAGGACAATAGTCGGAATAATGTAAATAATGTACATAATACCTCATCTCAGAAATATAGACAGATATATATATATATATATATATATATATATATATATATATATATATATATATATATATATATAGTTTACCAAAAACTAGGTAATCCGTATGGGTAGACTCAAGGAGTATAAAATCCAGAGAGCTCAATGTAAATCAGAGCTAATAATTTAAATAAAAACAGACCACTTTAAGGTTCCATATAATACATTATTTCACCACAGCCCTTTCAAAGGACCATCAGACTTTCCTTCCAAAGACTGAAACGAAAAAATATATATATATGAATTTCTAACTTGATTTGGAGCAACCAACTTAAAGGTGAACAGTAAAAACTACAGCCCTCCAGAAAAAAAGACAAGAGAATTTTCAAGAGAGTTGGTATCGGCAATAACAATACAGAACAATACAGGACAATTTGTATATATTATGATGTATGACTTGAATGAATCGCACATTCCTTTATGCGAAAGGAAAAAAAACTACATAAAAATATTGAGGGAATGTGCCTTGTTTATCGTACTTATTGAGATTACTTTATTATACTAACATCATTATGTTGCGGATAATGACACACAGACGCACTCACATACATACATACACACACACACACACACACAAACACACACACAAACACACACACACACACACACACACATATATATATATGAAGAAATATAGTCTTAAAGTGTGCTATATTTATGGGATAAAGTGCTCAATATCAGAGATAGAGCGTGTTCAAATATAAAAGTGGACATAGAAGTCAACTCTCAGAGGCGACCGTCTGTTTCATGCTAGATGCAATCGTCAGGCAACTAGTTGACTTTATGTTCACTTATATATATATATATATATATATATATATATATATATATATTTGAATATGCATAACATCCAACGTCTATAGCTCGTAGTTTCATACGGTCTTGCGATCTTCAGGTGCTGAGTATATTCTGACCGTTATGAGGTTCCTTTTCTCGTGTTGATGTTGTAAAATTGTCTATTAAGACTTGTTTATTTAATTATTGCTGCTTAAAATATTATAAATAATTATCTATAATTTATATAATTGAAATTCTTAAGGTCAAGAGACGAAGGATTAAAAAAATATATATAAATTTGAAATTATGTAAACACGTTAAGCATCAAGAGGGATAACTCTCTTTTTTTTTGCACGAAATATCATAGTCTTTACTGGATGAAGTCGCTAACCCCATTTTTAAGAGGTTTTGGAATCATTATTGTATGTACTGTTTTCGTATGTTAAATTATATAGTATTTTTTCTTAATCGTCATGCCAAATTTCGAAGCTGTTACATACTGTTCTTTGAATATGATTAGGCATGGTACAGTTCATTTTTATACCTGCCTTTTATCCTGACACTCTATTAGAAGTACTACATTCTTTAATTTAGGAAAATTTTAGAGGATGTTCATCAGAAAAAAAAAACTCCCTTGCATGTCTATGGCACGTTCAGAACGCGAATGTTCATAGCTTTTTATAAATTCGCGTCTTTTCTATCTTCAGCATTTCATTCTCTTTTACAAAACATTTTTCTGATTCTAAGTTCTATGTAAATTTACAAAAACTTGTGAACTTGGTTACTCGATTATCTCCTCTGAAACCGTCATGGGAAATCTTTTTAAAAAAAGAACTTCCTCACAAAATCACGCCATAATTAATTTTAGTAGTAGATCAGCATCTAAATCATTTTCACCTTGACCATTCGGTGTGAATTAAAAGTGAGTTACGAAGTGATTTTTTCGTACTAATTTCATGTTCCTCCAAGACGTAGTCGATTTTCTTTATTATCTATGATTTCGTTTATAAGATATGGAGTCTAATGGTTTCTCGTTGTCTTTTTCACTGCTTCGAATTTAGAATATTTTCTATTTTAGATATTTCGCACCGAAAGTGATAATGTAAAGTCTTACCCCTATTTTAAGTCTGAGCAGAGGGAGGATAATCTGATTATTGCTTCTTTTCAAAGGAGACTTTTGCGAATTGAAGGCAATAAAATAGAATCTAAGAAATGAGTGTTGCATTAAAAGTTTAAATATTCAGCCAACAAGGAATAGTGTCTCGATAAAAAAAAACCGTGGAGGAATAATCTACCATTCCACACAAAAACAATCGTCAGTCCTCTGTTCATATATTTGGAAAAAAAAGCAGGTTATAATATATAAACATTTCACATTGCTTTTCTCGTTTTCATGAATATACTACGATTGGAAATCTTTTCA
>OZ038505.1:7014457-7024457 GCA_964036315.1 Acanthosepion esculentum
ATATTATGTTATCCAATTTTGCTTTCTCGAAGATCTCATACATGTTTCAATTATAGCATTTGCATCTTGATAAGAGCAAGGTGTGAAAACTCAGTTAACATATGTTTAATAGTGTAAGCCGTTAAACATACTTGGCATAGAGGTCGATGTTCGTTGTTTAGCAAGTACGAGTGGGTTATTCTCGTGTGGCCAATGCGTAATCGAGCCACTACTACGTGTTTCTTTCGAGATTTTCTGAAAGCCGACTTCCATTTTCGTAGTTTGGGTTGAATTGCGAAGAGTCTATTGTGTGTGTTATCGTCCTAGCATCGTTGTCATTCCATTTGAATATATTTGTTAATGACCTCCTTATAATCAGAGATTTTGGTCGTTCTATCTACATCGATATCAAAATCTGATTTGACTGCTAGGCTTGATTTATTGTTACCTTCGACTCCGATGTGGTTAGGAATCCAACATCTTGTGATGACTTTATGTTTGCAAGTAGTGTTCATTTTAAACGATAATTTGATAACGAGTGGGTTATTGGATCTTTTTCTTTCAAAGCCATTAGGACCGTTAGTCAAACCGAAGGAAATAAGGATTTTTTTGTTTGCTTTGTGTACTGATATGAAAAGCTAGTTCTATTGCGTAAGCCTGAACAGTAAAAATAGAACTTCCCTTTGAGAGTCGTTTTTTTGGTAATATTTCAAGTCGCTGCTGCACAGCCTGTTTTGTCCTCACAATTTGACACGTCTGTATCGATGGGAGTATTATTAGTGTAGTTTTTCAGTATGCCCTGAAAGTTCTCCTGCAATGTGAGGGGGTGGATCTTTTGCTTAGGGAGTTTATTTAATTCGAGCAAGAATTTGGGTTCCTTGATTGTCCATGGTGGGATACCGGCTGCAGTCGTTTCTTGGATGTTTTAGAGAGAGGTTCCTAAATCTTCAGAAATAATTATTTCTTCCTGAGTCAATAGTGTTGTATTATATATCATTTTTTTAATAGATTATACTATTCAGAGTTACTGATGTAAGATGGGTTAGTTGAGCATGATTATATTTTCACATATTAGTGTTTACTGTGCCTTAAAAGTGCAGGTATTTCTTTATCTACATGTACAAACTCCCTACTCGGGATTTTCTAATAGCCCCAAATACTAGTCTGAGGCTTTAATGATAGATTGCGTTGAGTATTTATTAGGTATTATATATGAAGCTAACGTAATCCAGTTTTGAGCGAAGTATTGATTTCTTTAAGTGAATTAGTGTTTGTCGCTCTGCTCCCTATTATTTATAGACCACTACACTCAGATGTAGGACTTTGTTACATTTTATTTCAAAATATTTTAGATGGATAATGAATGTCTTGTGTTGTTGCACTACTGGGATTTCTGCTTCGTCTATTTTTAAACAGGGGTCGTTGCGAAACTAGTTTAATTTGAAGAAATGAAGATATTTGGTTTCCGTTTTGGAAAATGTAAAAATGTAAAACCATTTTCCGCGCTACAATTGTGTATTTTACTGAGGCATTTTTGGAGTTGAGTTTCTATATCAGTTATATAGAGAGATTTGTACATTAATATATAGTCATCGGCATATAAAGAGCCTATAATATTTGGACTTAGGTATTTAAATATGGAGTTCATTTTGACGCTGAAAAAGGTCAGCGAAGGTATGCTTGTGATACCCCATCTTCTTGGTTTAACAGATCTGATAACATAGTTCCGATACGGACTTGAAACATTCGCTCTTCCAGGAAATTCTCTATGAATTAAGTAAGCTTTCCTTTTAGGCCCAGTTCATGCAGGCCTTTCAAGATAACAAATTTCCATGCTGTACCATATGCCTTTTGAAAGTCAAAAAAAAAGATTGCCGTGAGATGTTCTTTCTTAATGAAGACTTCCATAACTTCCCTTTTTTTCTCCAACTTATTTATCGGAGCATTGTTTTTTAAATTATTCCCAGTTCTTCCTGCCTAATCTCCAACGGTGATGATTTCCTCAGGTGTGACCAGAGACAACTAATTCTTCTAATGTCTTTCTTCTTCTAATGACTTCCTTAGAAGTATTTAGTCTTTCAAGGGAGAAGGTTTTTATTTTGGTATTATGAAAGTTCTTCATCTTCCTATTAACTTTCCTCGTGTTTTGTATTTTCCACTTCTGTCAGCAAATCTCTGTTTCGCAATTTCTTAACCTTTTGGGAGTTAATCCTAATGGAAAGCACTTTTTCAATCAAGAAATTTGGAAATTTTTACTAGAGAAATTTAATCTCTGGATGCAAGCAAAAGAAATCTTGGAAATTCAGTACTTAATTCTTATTTCAGAATGAGAGTTTTTTTTTTATTTTCCGTGTTCATTATTTTAATATAGAAACCTGACATTGGGACGTTTCAAGGGAGAAAACCAGTCGCCTTGACATGTCAAAATCCATATACAAACCACTCTACTCGTAGTCGAGAGATACCCTGAACATTCGTTTAAACCATTTGTTGCAGTCCAAAATCTTAACTGTACAAACTGGTATGTTTACAGCCATATCTAAGTCTAGATCCCTTCCGATTGGATAGAGATGGTATATTTGGGGTAATATATTTAGTTACAAATTACTCCATGAATTGATAGAGTTATGGATGCTAGGGGTTGCAATGACTAGCCGACTGATTGGATCGATGCTCTCTGACAACCCGTCTAGTCCAAGTCAGGGCCAAAGTGGTGTGTTGGAAACCAGAAATATCTAACCCTGGATCCAGATGCCCTCGCCCACCAGGGTCCCGTTCCAAGACTTCACGGGTCGTCACCGATGGTAAAGAGGTGACCTCAATGTTGCGGCGGCGGGGTACTTATCCCACTACAGAGTTGCAGTCAGAGTATTCTGAATCCCCAGCCGAATGGGTGGAGTTTTATTGTAGGAAGGTTGATTAGCGAAATAAATTCTTGGTGGCTATATATTGGTTTTGAACTATGTTGATATATATATATATATATATATATATATATATATATATATATATATATATATATATATATATGTAACTTTAGAGATAAAATATTTAAATACATGCTCTGTTTATAAGAAAAAATTATTAGCAAAATTCAACGGCCGGAATGTCCGAGAAAATATGCGTTCTCTGACAAGAATCGAGCCTATATCCTACACCGAACCGTCATAGAGCCCGACGTGATACACCATTTAGCCACAGAGGAAATGTCTGGTGGGCAAGCTCGAATTATCTTTTTAAATCTACAAATTTGCAATATAGCCAAATGGTATAGCACGTCAGGATATATGACTGTTGCGTGTAGGATACAGGTTCAATTCGAGTCAGAGTACACATATTTTCTATGAAATTTCTCGGACATTCAAGACGGTAAATGATGTTAATTCTGTTTATTATAAACAGAGAATTTACCTAAATATTTTTATCTGAAAAAATAACGTATGCACAATACATATATTTATTAATAATATATATATATATATATATATTTAAATTGAATTGTACAGAGTCCGACAATTTATTTAAAGACATTTATGATATGTTTAACGTTCTTTTAAAAAGAACGTTAAACATATCATAAATGTCTTTAAATATATATATATATTATATATAGGGGGAATGGTATCTCTATTCGGACTTCCTGAGGTTCACCTTCGTGGTCCGATGGAAGACAAAAATAAAGAAGTCGATTTTGCTTGGGTAAACGAGCGTAAGAATGATAGATACAGACAAAGGGCTTCATTGCGTTGTCTTAACCGTCGAACAATGCAGACTTTTTCTTTCGTGTCTGGAACTGCCCCCGAGTGAAGGGAGAGAGCGGTCCCACCTGCTAGTTAGAAGATGTATACGCTGACGTTAATAAACTAGTTAAGTTAAAATCCACTGTGTTTATGTTCTTTTACCTCTGGACTCCAAATAACTGGCGATCACTGGCCTTGAGAGAAGAATGTAAGTTTATTATCGAATTGAACCCGTCACCCGAGACACTCCACCAAAAAAGAAAGAGAATACAACAGTTTCATCCCAAGCAAGGCAGTAAATCACAAGGGATTACAAGCACACTAGACGAAATGCATGTATTTAGTAAGTGGATTCCCTTATAATAATATAGTATGTAATATATATAGAGAGAACGAATATATACAAACTAGGTGGGCCACACTCAAACACACACACATGAAGCCTACACACATTACAATATACATATAAACTCTGTTGCTTTCATTGTAATAATACTATATATATATATATTATTGTCATCCACAGACAGACTGATTCGCTGTATCACAGCTCATCAGTGTGGCTGGACGTCTGGTTGCCTCTAGCTAGGATCGAAACCCGACTGAATAGGCGTCAGTCAGAAATTCTACCACTAAGCCGCCGGCGCACGACAGGGATGAATGTGAATTTTAGGGTATTTATTTTTAGATTTAGATAAACACACAGTGACTGACAGTGACTCAATTCTGCCGAAGAGTCTTGCTATATTTCATCATATATATATATATATATATATATATGATGAAATATACTCTTAATGTGTGCTGCATTATGGGATAATGTGCTCAATATCAGAGATAGAGCGTGTGTAAATATAAAAGTAAACAATGATGAGCCGACAGGAAACAAATTTGGCCTGATGATTGCGTCTTGCATGAAACAGCCTGTTAATTGTCAGAGTTGAATCAGACCAGGAAACTAAAGTATAAAAGCTCTCAATACACGTGCGAAAATAAAATAAAGGTAAAAATAAATTATAGACATTTTAACTTTAAATATTGGGAAGTTATTTGAATAGATGACCTTGGTTTTGACCTCACAGCGTCATCAGGCGATTTCTATCAACTGACCACACAACCCTTTAAATAAAAAAAAATGTACAAAGAACGCTACATTATTATTTTCCAAAAGTAATTAAACAAACGCACGACGATCAAACGGATAACGTTGAGTGTAAAAGGAAGGGGGGATATGGAGAAGGAAGAAGAAAGAAAAGAAGAAGGGTGAAGAGAATAAGAAAAAGAAGAGGAAAGCAAGTGTATCGTAAATGTACAAAGAAAAGAAATAATGAAGAAAAAGCAGTTGTAACATAAATTAGGGAAGGGTGGGAAAGCAAACGTATTGTAAATGTAACAGTGGGTTATTTTTATTTAATTTTTCTTTATCCGACCTCATAATCACTTCATAATGTTTTTTATATGAAGACAAGGATTTAAGATTCCGAATTTCTGCTTCAAAAGTTATTTTGATCTGTAAAAGTCATAATCGCTAGTTTCTCATGTTGACAAAGGTACGAAAGGGGGGTATCATTGCTGTATGATTTTACCATTTTTTAAATTTCCCACCTTATGAAAGGATTTCTGTTGTTTATTTCTTTTAAATTACACATATGTCTAGTAATTTTGGTGAAGTATCTAAGATTTACTAGCCCAAACGAAGATGTATGATTATACCAACTAACCTTCTGTACAACCTATATACGTTTTATTTTGACCATTAATATCAATTACTTCTGCTTTATAAAATATAACTCCTGTTTTACAAGCTCCATTTAATGGGCATCTAAACTAATTTCTGCAGTTGTTATTTTTCTGCACGTTATTTTTAAGATTTCTGGTATTTTCTCTATGTATTATTGTTTCTAAATTGCTAGTGCAACTGTAGCTTAATTTATCTGTATTTTTATTGAATATCTTATGTAAATCTGAATTTTTGGGAAAATGTTTAGTAAGCAAATTGAAAAAAAAACTATTTTACATTTTAACTCTAAGTTAAAAGGAGGGGGTTAAACCAAATAATATTTTGTCTTTTCGTCGAATTTTTCTTCATATAGTGTTGAATTCGTAAGGTGGATTTTGGGTCTATTTATTATTTTTATAATGATTCTTATTAAAATAATTATTGTTTCAAACATCTTTTTAGGACCTTTTATATCGTCTTCTTTTCATTGATATTTTCATTGAAGATGTTTTTGTTAGAAGATAATTTATTAATTATTGATTTACCGTGTTTGGAATTTGTCTAATTATTGACATTTATAAAAGTAGAAGTTTGATTGTCCTTGTGAAAAGGCTTAAATGTGTTGCTTGATAGGGTGAGAGTGATATCTAAGAAGTTTCTCAATTTAAATTTAGATGAAATTTCAATTTTAAACCCAATGAAGTTGAAATCCCTCATAATCTTCTTCTGTATATTAGAAGATAGTGAGTCATTACTATATGGGATAAAAATTCGTC
Organism: Acanthosepion esculentum; assembly: GCA_964036315.1. Classification (NCBI taxonomy): domain Eukaryota; kingdom Metazoa; phylum Mollusca; class Cephalopoda; order Sepiida; family Sepiidae; genus Acanthosepion; species Acanthosepion esculentum. The sequence continues at coordinate 7,020,673 of OZ038505.1, forward strand.
CATCATCTCTGTATAGACCAACCTGTTTAGGATCAATAATCCTACTAATGGTGTCTAATATATAGATGCTCACTAAATTTGAAATTTCCGCGGAGTCGTAGGCATCCATAGGGACGTCAAACTATAGAGATCAATTAGAAAAGATCCAACTTAGTTCATAAGAAGTTTGGTACGTGAGAGTGGAGTTTCAGCTATGACAGTCCAAATATCAGTAAAAAACGATTCGGAAATGAAATCGTCCGTGAGGCACCTTGTTATTCCTGATCACTACACTCATAACCTGGTCATGTTTAGGGCTATCTTCCACTCCTATCCGTATAAATTGCCTCCATAATTAACCCTCTAACTCGAGTGGCCTCCAAGCCTCGTAAATGGTGAACCTGACTGTAATAAAAAAACTGTTTCCCAAGCGGTCACCCAGCTAGATACTATACCAAGCTCTTCCTCGCTTAACTTCGGTAATCGTAAGAGAACCGGTGTTTCAACGTGATATGGTCGTAAGCTCTCAGTTCGCATATAATAAGGTAATTGAATGTATGGAAAGCCATGATAGTCTGATTTCTAAAAAATATTTTTTTTTTATAATTTGATGATTTTACCAACAAAGTTCGGTCGATACATATAATTGTTTGCTGTACATATTTGTAATGAATAATGAAATCCAACTTTTCAACTATAATAATAACTTTTGCAGTTATTCTTTTATTTTAATGAATCAACAACAGAAATTCAATGCAACAGTTATCCAAATATATGCATCATTTGTTTCTGCGGTGCAATTCCAACCAATTCGGCTCATTCTATCTGAAATCACAATTGTAAACAAACACTAAAAAAAAAAAAAAATTTTGTCAGATGAGCCAATGCCCAACAACTGAGCCTCAAGTCTCCAGGAAACCTGCAGCCTTGTCCATTGTGCTTGAGGGCAAATCTCGCGGCTGGAATTCACGTCCAGACAATTGCAATTAATAAGATTCGAAATATAGACTTGTGGTGTGCTAACAACAGGTTGGCGTGCATTGGGGCTATATATTTGATAGACGCCATAACTAGCTAGTCATCACACAGAATGGCGGTATTTTATGCTTTGTGTCTTGATTTCCAATACGTTTTGGTGACGTGAGTCTGGTTATTGGACATTGACAATTTTATTTGCAATGATTCATTAGTATGTGGAAATGAATCGTTAATGTACCCCAATACAATTTTACGCTGCTTTATTTGTTCGTGATTTTCTTGTTTCATACACATCATTTTCTAGGGTTTTATATGCAATTACATTTTTTTCTCACTTTTTTGTATATTTAATATTGATATGCTTCTATTAACTAAGCTTTGTATGCAACAAGGTCTCTAAGTAAGGATAAAAAACACCACACTGTTAACAGACTATGAGACAGGCTTCTTAACTTTTGGTGGGCAGCAAGATGTCTGAAATAGGTATATTAACTGGAGAATTTATAAGCTTCTTCGTGTCATTATCGATGGAGAAATATCTTTAACTGGACAAGGCCTATACGACAGACAAAAAAAAACGCAAGCCTCTAGCTGATCTTTCAGTATTTCCATAGCAAATGGTCAGATAAGATATATTCCTTACAATGGGTCAATATGAAATACTGACAAGTTTAGGCCATCACAAATGTTAGGAAATTATACTTCTAAGAAAGTACGTTAAAAAGAACAGAAGGAGCAAATAGGTAAACTTGATATATTTGAAAAAGGTCGAATAATCCAGAACCTATACCAGCAGCAAATCTCCTGAATACGGATAGAAAATAAATTCAGTTAGTATGCAAAAAGCAGAAAGAGGTATTAAACAATGATGCATCTTTACGCCGAAATAATTCAGCCTATACAATGAGGTGATTCTGAGAGAATTAGATGTTCTACTAGTATCTTAACAACATATGCAGACGACCCAGTGCTGATAGCAAACACAGGAAGGAAACTAAAAGTTTTCCTACAGAAGTAGTGAAGGAAATCAGGAACCCAGTATTAAACTTCAATTGCAATAAGACCGAATACATAGTTCTTTGTAACAGGAACTGTGCAACATGCAAATTAGGAATTGGTGATACCAAAATTAATCAAGTAAAAAAAAACAAATAGATAGCTGAGAAATCTTTTAACCGAGGCCGGAAAGTGCTACACTTTCGAAGGTACAGTGGGAGAGAGGAATATGTTTTTCAAGATATAAGTAAAGCGAGAATGAAACAAAACAGTGAGTACTAGTAATTGACGTAATATCAATCCTTCTGTAAGGCAGTGGATTCTTGACAATCTCCTCAAAGATAAAATGAAGCACAGCAACTGAAATGTGATTCTTAAGGAGATCGAGAATAACATGGACCAACCATGTGAACAACGAGTAAGTCTTAGAGCAAATAGAAACACAAAGAATACACATACATAACATCAAATTGAGACAGTTGAAAATTCTAGGCTTCATAATACGGAAAGATGGCTTGGATGGCGAAAGAAGTTCTAGTAGAGATAACGAATAAGGAAAATACATTAAGAGCTACAAAGGACAAGGGAAAGGAGACACAAATGGAGAAAGAATGATATTGATTCTTACAGTATATCACGCACTAACATTATCAACCAAATCCCGTATAGACCACCCAGGATTATGATACACAAAAACATACAAGAATTAACACACGAACGCTACCTGACATGACAAAATAACGTGAGGTCTGCTTACGCAATGAAAAAAGCTACAACACAAAAATAAAAAATATCAGAAATGTATTTTCTTTTTCGTATTTTATTTTCTGATGAAGGTTAAATAAATGCGAAACTTTTCGATCCCTTTATTTTGTCTAATAGAATTTTTTTCTAATCAAACTCATAGGCTCCAACCACAAGTGGAATTATTCATGTGCCACATGTTCTACATTTCGGGCTTCAAGATACTTATATTATAAGAGTTATTATTATGAATATTGTTATTAATCTTATATTCTGTTAAATATTCGCACCAATAACATAATTTTGATTTTATAACTGGTTAATGACAATCGTTTCCATATTGCGAAAGACAAATATTGTCAGTATTCTGAATGATTTTCGTTGCATTTCTTAATCAAATCATTTATTAACTACAGATGGATAACCGTGATGTTGATATCGTGATATGTATTATTATTATTATTATCACCATCATCATTATTATTATTATTAATATCATCATCATGATTATTATCATGATCATGATTATTATCATCATCATTATCATTATTATCATTATTATTATCATTATCATTATTATTCTAACACCATTATTATCATCATCAACATCATTATTATTATCATCATCATTATTATTATTATCATCATCATCATCATTATTATTATCATCATCATCAGCATCATTATTATCATCATCATCATTATTATTATTATCATTATTATTATTATCATCATTATTATTATCATCACTATTATTATCATTATTATTATCATCATTATTATCATCATTATTATAATCATTATTATCATCATCATCATCATCATCATCATCATTATTATTATCACCATCATTATTATTATTATAATTATTATTATTATTAGCATTAATATCATGATCACCATTATTATTATTATAATTATTATTATTATCATCATCATCATTATAATTACTATTATCACCATCATTATTAGTATTATTATCCTCATTATTTTATTATCATTATTATTATTATCATGATCACATTATTATTATTGTTATTATTATTATTATAATCATCATCGCCATCATCATCATTATTATTATTATC
>OZ038505.1:7029457-7049457 GCA_964036315.1 Acanthosepion esculentum
TCTTGATTGAGAGTGGCTGTAAAGTGTATGTGTGCGTGTGATATATAGAGAGAAAATTTTTAAAAAAATCACTCCACTAACATGCAGGCAGGTGTTACTGGGAGTGAAAGACAATGTGAAGAATTCAAGATATGTAAACTCAATTCTAAAGAGTTCTAAAGAGATTTTCAAACAAATTTAAAGAGTGGATGTACACGACAATGCCGGAACACCTGAAAGTCATCATCAACAGAACAACCTGGGAGAGGTTTTTATTCTTTCTGCACTTAGAAAACAATTGGATATGCCAAGTAACTTATCATGAAATTGGTGACTATGCGATCATCACTGGAGAAATATAAAAAAATAAAAATAAATATGAAATTTACCGATAGCACAAAACAGCTAATTTGGAAATATTAAAAACTTAATAAAATATTTGATAGGTATAGATTATCTACAATCTATATATAGGCAAAGATTGTATATAAACAAATAATCGAATATATATATATATATATATATATATATATATATATATATATATATATATATATATATATATATATATGTTTGTATTTAGCGTTTGTTTACAATGAAATAATATGCTAGAATTTCCCTTTTCCCATGCCATGCTCCGTTATCGCAGCGGCAGAAAATTCGCCTGATTCCAAATCGGTCGGTTTTTCGATCTCGGCTTTAAGCAATCGGATGTCTAGCCACACTGATGAGTTATGCTACAGCGAAAATATATATATATATATATATATAATTCATGGATTTATATTTAAGCTGACATTTTTAATTCAACCTTTATTGTAATGAATACTCGTCTTTGAAATAGCCTTGAGCTCCCATTAGTATTTAAGCGGAATCCAGACCTCGGTTGGAGAAAAAAAAACATTCGATACATCGCTAAAAATGGTCGAAAAAGATCAGTTTCCTGTATCGCTACCGTAAGTAACCCATTCCTCCTGCTATCATCTATCGTTATATGAGTAACCTCAGGCCTAAAATGGAGTACTGCTACCAAATATGAGCGAGAGATGCCTATTATACTCTGTTATCTTTGGATAGAGTCCAATAGAGTCACTGCATCATTTTGCGTGATTAAATATTTTCATACTGCAGCAGCTCTACCACAGATGAAACGTTGCAAGCGTCTTGCTATACAGGAAAGAGTTCCACCAGTTCTAACCTTCACGGTTAAAACCCTAACCCAGCCATGCACATTGTAGCGAAACACTGACAGTCCACTCGAGCAGATTTTCTTGACCGACTCCCAAGAGGATGTTTCACCAACTACTACGATCTTAATCTGTCCAGTTTATTGTTAAACGTTTCGCTATATATCCTCATAAACCGTGTCTCTTAATTTCTGGGTCTATACAGAGAGTAGCTCTTGGACACTGTAACGAGTGACCATTATCTTTTATTTTAAATTGATCCCCCAATTTTTATTTTAAAATTACTCTCCACAGGGAACCATCCCTGCCTCCCACTAGAATGTCTGATGCTCTACTTCACGAGAGTACCTCTTTGCCACTGCTTGGTCGCACACTGTCCGCTGACCTCAGATGGAACAAATACATTTAATCAATAGCTTTATCTACCGCAAGGAAAGTTGGTTCCCTGTGTCGCGCCAGAAAAAAAATTCTCGCCTGAGTCCATTCTTCAAGCCTATAAATCAACAATTCGCCCTTGCATGGACTACTGCTGCCATATATGATTTGGTACCGCCGCTGTTCCTCTTAAGGTCCTCGACAAAATCCACAGACGGATATGCAATGTGATTGGCCTTATCTGGCATTTCGTCTAAAGTCGCTCTCTCACGGACGTGCCGTCGCTCCCCTCTGTCTTTTCTACAAGTACTTTCTCGGTAACTGCTCCGACGAGCTAGTTTTGCTAGTTCCCAATTGAACTAGGCTTGCATCTTGATCCCACCATTTTACTGTCGAAACAGTTAAATGTAGCCGTCTCTTCTACTCCGATAACTTCATATCTCGCACTTTCTGTCTGTGGAATTCCCTTACTATTACTTGTTTCACTGATAGCTATAATCTCCAACTATTCAAATGCAATGTCAATTGACATCTCCAGATGCCTTGATCTATTCCCTGTCTTCCTCTTCATCCTTTCCTCTATTACGCATCTTTACTCTCGCTCCCACTCACCCTTGCGTACTAGTGGCATTCCGCCTTGCTTGGAGTGAAATCATTAAAAGAAAAACACCGTGTAAAACGCCTGCGCACTCTAGATGTCTGAATGTAGAAAAAGTGCTCGCCCGTAATGATCGAAATTTTGCTGGAGAAAGCAGTGATTTATGCGGTTTAATTTACCGCATGACGAGGAAAAACCTTAAAAACCAGGGCTTTATTTTCCATTTTAAAGCAAGCATCCGAGAAAGGATATCTTCATGATGAGGTGTGTTACCCTCTCATGGGCGTGCCTATTTAACACAGCCTTTCTTACACAATTAGTGTTGTATCGTGCTGTATTGTGTTCTGTTGTTCTACGACACGTGATCAATTGTCGAATTCTTCCCTGTCTCAGAGTTTACTATACATATTATATACGTTCTACTTAACATATGCAGAAACCTATTTACCAATCCACTACATTTAGGAAGGATTTTGTAGAGAACGCTAGGTTGCCAAATTATAAAAGAATGCCTATGATATATCTAGGGCCACAGCCCGTGCTTCTCCGTTCGTATCTAAGGTTTGATAGGCAAAGTCATTGATAGTTGTTAATACACGGACTGAGGAACTGAAGAAACGGAAACCATATTTTTTATCCGAACGAATAATGCCTCACTACATCTTGTTTTTTCAGCCGAGAGGATCTTTCGAGGAAGATTATCTTTGTGTGAACGTTTTGCCACCTCACAAAGATATTTTTTCTCGAACGCTACTATAAGCTGGCAACAAGAACTAGCGTGAAATTTATTACAAATTTCGGAGAGAAGAATAGACAATCCAGGAAAACATTTCTTTATGACATTTTCAGTGATATTGCCCTGAATAAATGTACTCCTAGAAGTTTTTTTTTAAATTATTTTAACAAAAAACTAGAGGCTCTAAGCAACGCCAAATTGGGTAATCACCATATTTAGACGACTCCCATTAACAATATACCTTCGGTTTATTCAGGCCTACCGCCGATGTTTTAACAGCAATCGCTGAATTTGCACATCAAGCTAAAGCTAAGAACGGCGAAACTGTGGCTGTGACCCTTGATATCTCAAAGGTGTTCGAGAGGTACTGGTCTTCTCTACATGCTTAAGGGCGAATATTTGGCCTAATCCAATTGTTACTAACAATTTGCGTAATGAAGGCCGTGTTGAATGGAAACGCTTTCAGTTCATTTCATATTAATGCATGGGCCTCAAAGGAGTCTATCTTCCAAACTATGCTGTTTCTGATGTTCATCAAATAACCTTCCCGATGTTAGCAGCTCTGAACTAGGTATTTATACAGCTGACATAACAATTTACGCCTATCTTAGTAGCATGTGCCATAAATCCGACAAAGCAAAACTGGCAACATCTATCGAAAACGGTCCTCCAATCTGGGTTGTTAATGGGGCAACTCTGTAAAAAAACTACCTTGAGTGGCTATCTGGCTCTGTACAGGGAGAACAATATCGTAAAAATCAAAATTGAAAGCACTTTTTAAATAAGGAAACGCGACATACAATTAAGGTTCACGATATACAAATTCGTTCAATTCAACTTTAAATTGAAGTTGAAAACTGACCCAATCATTTTACACAGAAGAAACTTGATTTCATTTTGCCTAGCAACGTATGTCATCATAGATGAAAAAGTACTTTTGCCATCAAATAATATTTCTTTTCAAATAGACTCAAAATTGGTTTTGTATCCTAAGGTACAAAATATTCACTTGTGTTTCTGTAAAATAATAAAGTGTCATTATATTTTTCGACTATACTCAAATTGTCTTTCGGCTACGATACTAATCAGGCTATACTTTTAAACAGAAATGACAAACATGTATGGCAGTGGCACTGACTCGAAGCGTAGGGGTTACATAAAATCAATAGCTGCAGATTCTGCTAGGAAAGCTGTGTCATTGTGCCGTACCAGAATGTTATTTTTTTCTTGACAGAATCTATTTTGCTAATTAACAAATCTACGATTCGTTCATGCATTGAATACTGCTGCCATATCTGGCCTGGTTCTCCTGCTATTTATCTCGATGTTCTTGACATGAACTGTAATGTAATCGATCCTGAAACTGCATTTCAACTTCAGTCACTTTCTCACAGAATTGGTGTGGCTTCTCTCTGTCTTTTTCTGCAAATATTTTCATGGCAACCAGATTCGCTTCTAGGCCCAACCCCGGTTCAAATAGCTAAATGCAAACGCCACTTCTATTCCGACAGTTTGTTTTCTCGCACCTCCCGCCTGTGGAACTCACTTCCGTTTTCATGCTTCCCCGATATCTACGATCTTCCAAAATTTAAATGCAACGTCAATCGCCATTATCGATCTTCTTATACCCCGTTCATCATTTGTTCTTTTCTCAATGCTTCCTATACTCAGTTTTTTTTTTGCTTTCACTTTCACACCCTGTAACCCCCTGCGTACTAGTGGCTTTACCGCCTTTCTCGGGTTGAAATGATTATAAAAAAGTAATGTGAGTTTCGTATGCTGCATGACAACATATGCAGACGTTTTCAAATTAAAGGACGGGCACTTTTATCGAATATAATAAATATGCGTTTCGGGTGCAAAGACCCAAAATCATCACACATTTTATTAAAATACGACGTACAAGCGCTCTGAGTGGATATTCTCAAAATGTATTTCGGAGACGAAGGTGCGCATTGTTAAAAACGCGTTTTCACAGAGAGTGACAAATATTGAAAGAAAGTGTAAAAGAGGGAAAAAATGGCGTGTTGCGTGTAGAGGGATGTTTGCTTGTGTGTGTGTGTGTGTGTGTGTGTGTGTGTGTGTGTGTGTGTGTGTGTGTGTGTGTACATTTATATACGTTTGTAAGGGTATTCTCTCAATTGTGCTTGTATGCGCGTGCATATATATGCCTGCGTGCTTGTCAATGTGTGTAGAAAGATATTTAATTATTTTTTGTAAGAGTACACCTCATAAGAATATTTACTCTTTTATGTGCCACGTTCCTTCAGGATGTAAACGATAATAGTTTCCACCCTTTTGTCTTTTATTATTTTTTATCAAGTCACTTTCTTCTCTGACCACAGTTCTTTGTCATTATTGTCATCCGCTATCTCTTTATGATTACTTACCTTTAATGTACCCTGTGAGTATTGAATTCTCCAAACCTCTTTCCTTATTATGATTCCCATATATTCTAGATGTCTCTTTTTTATTAATAACAGCTCTCTTAATTGCTATTGCCTTTAAATCTTTATATTATTTAATAAAGTTCCTTCGATAAAATGGCACGAAGTCGTTTCTGTTTAAATGGTTATGGCTGTGTGATATATATGAAAGAGTTGATGGTAGGAAGTGAAGATTATGTAGCGAATATGCTAAAAATAAGATTCCCCCCGCTATGGATTAAACAGCACAGCAGGCTCGGTTTTCTTTCTCTAGCTGACTGCCAGTCTAGGAAAATGACTACTTTGCATTAGAAATCCTAGTAAGTTGTGGATATCTTTGCATGGAGAAAATTTTGATGAATAAACCCCGGGCAACTCCGCACTGGGGCCACAAATGCTCATGCTTGAGATTCACTTTCACCTTGCGGCATCAACATTAGAGGCTACAGTACATCACAGTGTTTGTTTTTCTTCTCTTCTACCATACTAGAATTTTTACGTATGAGCAGCCTAAGGTAACCATAGCTCTTACACAGCCCGATGGCGCTCTTTGCTAAACCAGGGTCTGAATAAGAGAATGAACGCTGACACAAATATCGATTATAATTATCAAATGGTATATAAAATATCAGGTTTTTTCCAAGCCCAAGCATATAGCTATTCTGAGACGATTATGAGTCCTACCAGGATTTATTCTTGGCAATCACAATATTAACAACATCAGTCAATCAGTTATGTGCCATGCGTGATACACGCTTAGGCGATCATGTATCATTCGATGTATGACTGACCAGGCAGATTTTCCCACAGTAGGTTGCCATTACTTTCTGTGCGAAGACAAGTTGCCATCCAAGGCTATAGAACCAGGTCTGTCCTGATATTTACGCATAGTTGCGGGGAGAAGAAGAGGATTCATACCGTTCGCAAGGATATTAGAAAGTAAATGAATGTAATGTTTTCGACTGGAATTCGAAATTGGCTCTCCGATTCCTTAATCCGAGCCGCTAATCATTACTCCACCGTGCCTCATGAAAATGGCACAGAGTTGATAAAAAACATAGAAACGTAACTACATTAACTCCTATAGAATGTACTAAAGGAAAGCAACAAGAAAGTAATAATCATCATTTGGAAAAAATAGTAAGTAATATCAGTCCTCTTATATGGCAGTCAATGCTGAACAATATTCAGAAGAGGAAGAAGAGAAATGAAGGAACTGAAATGTGGTTCTACAGAAGTAATCTAAAATACCATGGACTGAACATGTGAGAAACATTAAAGTTTTAGGGAAAATGAAAATTAAATACACGTATATTTCAAATCATTACGAGACATGAAGCAACTGAAATCTGGTTCTACAGAAGCATGCTGAGAATACTATAGACCAAACACGTGAGCAACGACGAGATTTTAGACAGTTGACATTTTCAGGGTGCATAGTCAGGAAAGAGGAGTAAGAAAATTTTACACTTACAGTGGAAGATTTCAAAGAAATGGTCTCTAAAAAGATTAGAATTAGGGAATGGTGACTGAAGAATTTAACTGTCACAAGTTATTAACTGCCGTATAGACAGAGAATAACTGAGATTTTGTGTAAATTGAGGACAGAAATTGAAGCACGAATGATTATAAAGGATCAGTTTTTGTTTGTAGATCCAAGGGAAAATAAGAGAGTAATTATCGCCCTCGAACTGAATGGACAAGTTACACAAATGAAGTAAAAAATGTTTTCTTTTTCGTTTATGCGTTTCGCTGATGTGAGTTAAAAGAATCGAGAAATCTTGTAAAATAATGATTGTTGCTAGTATAAATCATGAAACATGACTGATATGCGTCATTTATAGAAGAAAAGCACACTCTGAAACGTGTATTCAAAGCTTTATCAACAACATTTCTGATCGTTCCTATTGGAAGTTTCTGTTATTTTCGTTACGTAAATTCCAATTGTTCTGGTGTGAAGGCAAACGATACAAGAGCAAATAAAAACGCATTTATCTTGTTATATAATGTTTTATAATTGTAAGTTTTATTTAAGAGCCGCCATCATTGTCAGAACATAGGAGATATTGTTGTCTGATAAATGGACTCAAAATAATCGTAGTTTGTCGGTAGGTTACTTGAAAATAAATGTCTGGTTTAACTGTTCAGTCACATGTATACTGTGACGATTGACGAGAAAAATACACAAACACACATAGAGAGATAATAACTACGCTTTTATCTCAAAGTTTTATTTCCGCTGCCAGTATTTTTTATTAACTTTGGTTGAAGTGGGGGTTGTCATATTGTGCGGCGGAATTAAAATGAAAGAAATATGAGTCCAAAATTAATAATAAATGAACGCGATTGTTTTATACGGTTACATGAATGAATTCTAGAATCATGCTCTGTTTCGACTTACTCCATATTTTAAAACGTATTTTTTTTTAATGAAAGAAGATGGTCCTTATAGAACAAGCTATTACAATTCGTCTATTCTCGACATGAGATAAAATTAATTTTCAAAGAGCTTTCCATTAATATTTGTACCCAGAAACATTGCTAAACTTTAAAAAAATAATTTCTAAGCATTGGTTAACACAAACATACACGCACACGCGCGCACACACACACACACACACACACACACACACACACACACACACACACACACACACACACACACACACACACGTGTCTGTGTGTGTGTGTGTGTGTGAGAGAGAGCGAGAGAGATAGAGAGAAAATAATATAGTTTTATGGTATCTAATATTTATGAGTAAATGTGCTCGATATCAGAGATGGAGGATACTGTGGTCAACACCAAAAGGCGCCAGTCGGTTTCATGCTTGGACGCAATCTTCAGGCCTTGATTTTTTGTTTATTTTTGTATTGTCTTTGTGTGTGTGTGCCGGCGTTTGGTGTTGAAGTCAGTGGCTAATTTTGCACACACGCACGCACGCACACACACAAACACACTCACACACACACACACACACACACACACACACACACACACACACACACACACACATATATATATATATATTTTATTCCCTTTAACATTTGAAAGTTTTTATGTATATCCTGTTTACTATTCAATGTATTCTCTTCTATCAATAACTAAAGAATCTCCATCTTTCTCCTCTCCGTCCTGGGTAAGACGATAAACTACATCCAAAAGCATGGCCTCTGATTAGGAGGTTTTGGGAGAACGGTGAACACCCTATTAATAACTGGCGTTCCCAGGGTAACCTTCACCCGGGGTGGTAGTTGCCGTCGGTATCCAGTCAAGTTAAGTAGTTGCGCCCCATCCCAAAGGAGGTCGAAACAACATTTCTGAAATTATAAAAATAGGTTTTAATACCGACAATATGTTTGGAAAAATTATTACCAGAAATGCATTTTTGAATGTGTGTGTATATATATATATATATATATATATATATATATATATATATATATATATATATATATATATATATATATATGGAGAAATATAGTTTTAAAGTTTCACATATTTATGGGATAAAGTGCTCAATATCAGAGATAGTGTTTATGTAAATATGTAAGTGAATATTGAAGTCATCAGTCAGAGGCAACAGACTGTTTCATGCTAAAAGCAATCATCAGGCCTGATGTTTGCGTTTAGCATATCCTACCTGTCGAGTTTGAGCAAATGGATGGCGGAATAAGGTTTAGGAAAGATAACAAAAAGACAAAATTTATTAAAAGCTACAAAGAACAGGAAATTTTAAAGAGCCATGATCGCCAATGTCCTGAATGGACACAGCAAATAGAAGAAGGTATTTAAGTGTTATATTTTATTTAATAATTTTATAAATTATATTATTATTATTTTATTAATTTTTTTATATTAAGAAAGTTTAAAATGCAGAAAATATGACCTGTTAATAGTCCGTTAATTTGATATTTTATAATATTTCCAAAACGTCAAAATTATGGCAAGAATATTTACAGATCGCGACAGTTATTAGGGAGATGTGATTAAATATATTTGAATGTTTAAAAACAAATATTCTGTATGATTATTCTTTAGCTAATAAGCATTTTAACATATCACAAGTAGCTATATTGTGAAGAAACTAATTTTCGACAATATACGCATTTTTTACCTATTTATGGTTATTTCTTTAACTTTTATCAAAAACGACATATGACAAAAACGACACATACTTATGTATAATATTATACATTAATTACTATTTTTTTGGAATTAATAAATATTTGTGATCAGTTGTTGATATTAATAGCTATTTGCTATTGGAATAATGTAATAAAAAATTCATCTCTTTGAGAGAAGTCGCGATTTGACAATTTTTTTTTAACGAAGGGCAAATAACTCTTAGACAATTTCATCTCTCTGATAGATGTCGCGCTCTGTTAATAAATGGATGAATGATTTTTTTATCTGCTTTGATCCTTGATTAGTGCTCTTGATTTTCTTTTTAAAAGACACTTCCAAAAACATGAACGCTATTTTTATTTCTAAACATGAAATCGAAAATATAAATTATTTATATCATCAGAATGATAATTATTGAAAGAAAGAAAACACCTTACAGTAAAAACAAACACTCGGAATTCTGAGTAGCGAAAAATCCCAGATGTGTCAAGACTAACCGGCACTGATCCGAGTGGTGCTCTTCCATCAGTTAGCACCTTCTGACCGAACTTTAAGAAACAGCTCCTGGCACTAGGAACCAACTGCACTATATACATGTAACCACAGCCATATATGAACTTCGAATCATCAATGTCCAAGTATCACTATTTTAAAGCATATTTTGACAACGATTGCCATGCAGACTTGACAGTGATGCAATCTCTGTTTAGAGATTGCCTTCTCTAACGTGATAATTAATCAAGAACACAGAAATTGTTCAGGAAGGGACAACTGAACATCGACAACTCAACCCTGCTCACTAGAGCCAGGACAACTCAGGACTAAAACAACTCAATTCAAAAGAAGTGTCATGAAAATATTTAAAGAAACGGTAGGTGGAAGCCACATCATGGCGTTGAGGAAGTGATTGAAGTCGATTTGTTTTGTGTTATGGTCCTACAACACATACAAGATAATGGTTCTCTAGAATTACCAGTTTCTTGTTACTCTGAGCAACTTTGGATTCTTTACGCTTATTATTATTTCTTCAGCCTTCCATTAAAAAATAATCGCATTTTACTCGCTGTTTATTTCTGAAAATCTTGCCTTCCGTATGTTCCGTGAATGTTAAAATACCCCTGCGTCTATTTGTTCAATATGTCTCCCAGAAATTCCAAGTCTCCGTATTTTATCAATGTCCAAGTATCACTATTTTAAAGCAGATTACGACAACAATTGCCATGCAGACTTGACAGTGATGCAATCTCTGTTTAGAGATTGTCTTCTCTAACGTGATAATTAATCAAGAACACACAAATTGTTCAGGAAGGGACAAGTGAACTTCGCCAAGTGAACTCTGCTCACTAGAGCCAGGACAACTCTGGACTAAAACAATTCGGGCCAAAGATAACTTAGCAACAGAAAAACATAATTTATTTTTATAAACGAATAAAAGTAATTTATTAAGGATTTAAACCTTAGTTAGTTAATATTTTTGCTCAAAAAAGGCATGTCAAAAAGCATGAAAATACTAAACATTTTTTTAATTATTTTTAATAAAGTAAATCGTAAATTATTAAGTTATTTAATAATATTTTACAATATCTATCTACTTTATTAAACAAATAAATTGTATTAGTATTTGCTTTAAATAAAAATAGTTAAAAACAAAGGCTGCTTTATTTTGTTTTGCATGTTTCCATTTACTTTATTAAAACAATTAAAAAAGGTGCGTTTCATCTAATTATTTTTTAATTTCAATTTACTTTTTTAAAACGTAAATTTCTTAACGATTCACTTTATTAAATATAATTAAACCAAAAACATCTGGTTTAGATGTTACATAATACATTTTTAAATGCCTCATTTGAAAAAAATATTCACTAATTAAGATTTTAATCCTTAATAAATTACGTGTCATTCGGTAAAAAAAAAGTTTTTTTTTGGTTTTGTTTTTCTGGTGCTGAGTTGTCTCGGTTCTGAGTTTTCTTCGTATTGCATCGTCCCGGCGCTCAGTCGGTGATGTTGAGTTGGCGGTGTTGAGTTGGAGGTGTTGAGTTGTGCTGCACTCCAACTCTTATCTACAACAAATACACAATATTCAAAGTATTTGTTTCATGTTGGTCTTGTTCTCTTCTAAATAACTAGCCTGTAATTCTTCCAGAATATGACAAAATGACGACGCTGAAGAGTTCTCGGATTTGAAACAATCTAAAGAAATGTCTGCACATTGAATTTTTTTTTTAATTCCTTCTTATACTGAAAAATATTTTTTTCAACAAGGATGCATAGTGTGATAAATTCAGAGGAAATAAAATATGCATGATACTCATAGCGCATGAAGGTAAAACAGAAAGCTTTACATCCCTATCTAAAGCGATACCCAGACAAGAACGTCTTTGAAACTTTTCCTCTTCTAAAGCAATAATTAGTTTAGGCTTCTCATATATATATATATATATATATATATATATATATATATATATATATATATATATATATATATATATATATATATGTATGTATATTTCTTCAAAATTTTTTTATTTCTAGTGAAGTCCGCAGTACGTGATTAAAACTGTTTTTTCGCCATCTTGAAAAGTAATTATTTATGCTTTTACTTATTTATTTGTCTTTTACTTTTCTAGAAAAATAACTGTGCGAACGGATTATAAAAGAAGTAATGATATCGTTATCTATGTGTGATAAACAACTTTCTGTTCGTTCATCATTTTTTACATCTATTTTTAATTATATTTCATCGGTAGTTCATTTATTTTGGGGTTGTAAATGTTTTTCGAGTTATATAAGTGAATTTTATTTACAGCGGATGTCGCAGGAATTGCCTTGATGAGAAAACATTTCTCTTCCGACTTTCAATACAAAGTAATATCTTTATTAGTTTACTCTAAAACATACTCTGATTTTTTTCTCATTATATGATATTACAGTGTTTGGCTTGAGAGTTAGAATTGATTTCATTACAAAAAAGAAGTGTTTTAATTAAATCTTCACAGATGTCATGTCTACTTCCATTTTTTTAAAAAATAAAATAAATCCCTTTTTACACAGTGCTGCATTTTGTTTATCGATTTTAATGATACAATAGAAAAAAAGTAAGCAAAGTTTTACGCAGAGAATGCGTTTTCATTTTAAGAAAGGTAGAAATGCTGTAGAATGAATTCACAGATGAAGAATAACGATTGAATCGACAGAGGCGTAACTGAAACAAAAAATACTGACCAAACTAGATATACTAAATTAGATTTTGATTGATTGGTTATTTTGTACGTCTTATCAAACATTTGCAATTTATTTAAAGCCAAAAAATACTTTTTTTGATTGTCATAATTTTTTAAAGTAAAAATGATATGCTAAAGCAAGCCATACTATTTAACCCATAACTGAGGGAGTTGAGGCAGATTTGTGCATAAGTGAATGCAGCAACACCCCCACCGTCCTGGAAATGGAACTCCTATCTCCGAGTTCGAATTCCGAGCCGTTATCCATACACCGCATTCACATGCAAGCTTATAGCACCTGCTATTGCCAAGTCATCAACCATTTAAGATTTTCACCCGGTTTGGCATTGCTTAACCTTAGTGGTCGTACGAGAGTGTGATGTCCCCTTAATCTTTGAAGTGGATTTAATGTCAGTTAGGATATTTTAATAAAGTTAAATTGATTGGTGATATATTTACTACAATTTTTACCTGGTACAACATTTCATCAAGGTACCGTGTAAGATGTAAGCGGTACGGTTTATGAAATTACCTTATTACACCAGGCATAAGTTTCTGCTGAAAGTGAACGGAAATTAGAACACGTTAGCGAGGAGAAAGGACAATAAAAGTACATGTGTCGGGAGAAAAGAAAATGGAAATTGATGTTATATCTAGATTTGGGGAAATTTTAGCTGACAGGAGAGTAAGAAACGAGATGCGAGCAGCGGGAGAAATAAACTATTAGAATAGAACGTATGCTTACGTCCATCTATTTCATCAGTAAAATGATGAGAACTATTTTCTAATTTAGTAATTACGCTTAAGTACATAAGCTCGACATACCAAGGAGTGCTCTTGATTTTTTTTTTAAATGACACTTCCAAAAATATGAACGCTATTTTTCTTTCTAAACATGAAATCGAAAATATGAATTATTTATATCATCAGAATGATAATTAATTGAAAGAAAGAAAACATCTTGCAGTAAAAACAAACACTCGGAATTGCGAGTAGCGAAAAATCCGAGATGTGTCAAGACTAACCGGCACTAATACGAGTGGTGCTCTTCCATCAGTTAGCACCTTCTGACCGAACTTTAAGAAACAGCTCCTGGCACTAGGAACCAACTGCACTATATACATGTAACCACAGCCATATATGAACTTCGAATCATCAATGTCCAAGTATCACTATTTTAAAGCATATTACGACAACAATTGCCATGCAGACTTGACAGTGATGCAATCTCTGTTTAGAGATTGTCTTCTCTAACGTGAGAATTAATCAAGAACACAGAAATTGTTCAGGAAGGGACAAGTGAACATCGCCAACTCAACCCTGCTCACGAGAGCCAGGACAACTCAGGACTAAAACAACTCAATTCAAAAGAATTGTCATGAAAATATTTAAAGAAACGGTCGCTGGAAGCCACATCATGGCGTTGAGGAAGTGATTGAAGTCGATTTGTTTTGTGTTATGGTCCTACAACACATAGAAGATAATGGTTCTCTAGAATTTCCTGTTTCTTGTTACTCTGAGCAACTTTGGATTCTTTACGCTTATTATTTCTTCAGCCTTCCATTAAAAAATAATCGCATTTTACTCGCTGTTTATTTCTGAATATCTTGCCTTCTGTATGTTCCGTGAATGTTAAAATACCCCTGCGTCTATTTGTTCAATATGTCTCCCAGAAATTCAAAGTCTGCGTTTTTTATTAGATTGTTACATGAATTCGTCCTTTTTTTTATAATTTAGTTTAATAATTATTATTTTATAGCTTAATAGTCGCCCTATCAGGCGTCATTTAAGCTAGCTCCTGCGGAGTGCTCTTCATTGGGCCTTCATCACAATAACTAAAGAGTAGTAGATGGGATAGGTAACGATAAATTACAGAACTCAAAATTGATTTCTGCATTTAAGTATTACATGAATATTTAAGCTTACCTTTTAAAAGTTCAAGGATAATTCTTCTGTCGCTACTTAGTTTAAAAACAATTTTCTGTACAATGTCCTTACTGTGCGTGTATTTTAATAAAATCTTTTTATTTCACGGAGGACTTTCACTGGATTTCACAATTAATTTCGATTATTCCTAAATTTATTTCCAAGTTATAAAAATTGTTATCGTACAAAAAACGCGTCGCAAAAATCGCGTAAAATATCGGCGAAAAGAATTACAGAAATGAAAACTTGGGCAATCAAAAAAATCAAGCAAAAATTATTATTTGTGTTGTAAATTAACTTATTTTGGTAACAATATCGCATTGAAACACCAATTCAAGTTAATCAACGTCGAGCCTAGTAAGTTTCCGATTTTTGACCGCTTTGGATGTGTGGATGGTGAAATAATGACATATAATTGTTCATCGGAGAGCTGAGTTTCAGTTCCAGTTGGGTTCGTTATTTTCACTTATCCAGAAATAGCTTGGGAAAATTATGAATCTATTTTTATCCCCCAGCTATGGGTTAATTAGTCAGACCTTTAACACTGAATCATTAATATCTCAAAAAAATATTCTTGCAACATATAAAATATTTTCATATTTTAAATAAACTGCAAATCGTTGATAATCAGTAAGAGACGGATCAATCAGTATTTTTTGGGGAAAAACGGAAAAGTACGGATTAGACAGTAAGGATCGAACCTATGAATTTACTAGAAATAATTCACTGGACTAGCTCTTCACATCTTCAATATATGATTCCAAAATAATATGGTAAGTGTAATATTAAAAATTGCGAGTCTCAAATATCGTATTCAGCTGTTTCACAACGTAACGCATATTTTACCACGTACCCAGACTCTGATAAAAAAAATCACACACGATGATGCTTATTTCTGAGAAATACTATATTTACACTATTTATATTCAGACTATTGTCCTCAAGTTTGTTGTTGCTATCACAAATCTTTGGTCGTTGTGGCATCCAGCTTTCTCCAGGTTTACATCGACCTGGGCAACCAAACAGGGAGTTCTTAACTGAACTAATTATTTAACCTGCGGGAGAAGGCTGCTATCGTCCCACTGCTCATATCTAGGTATATTAGTTAGTTTTTTATTTTTATTTAGTACTGTGCAGTTATTTCTCGTCCGTTTCCACTTGAATGCAAGTATATTCTTACCGAGCCAGAGATTGAACTCGCTAGGGGAAAAAAAAAATCAAAACATCCCTATATTACAAGCCAAACTTCACCGGACAGTTCCCTAAACTTCATTTACCAACACCACTGAAGTGTGCAGAATGTGAGTGCCCTATGCCTAAAACACAGAGCAAATAACATAGCGGCGACACATACTAACAAGAAATGATCAGTATCAAACTTACCCCTCAGAATAACATCTACGCGGTAATAACTTCAGTGTCTACAGGTGAAAAGAGTATGACCAAGAACTTCCGCGTACTTAATTCCTTGCAGTTGTGGCAGAGAATATATAGGTGGAACGAGCCGCCCCCTAAAAGTAAGATTGATGAACATCAAATACCGTAGTGAGGTATGAGACAATAAAATCGGTTAATCATGTATAGGATGAAAAGGGTAGTCATCAGGTCCTGTGGATTGAAATGAACAGACTGGACAAGGATAAACACTGGAGGGTTAGACTTTTGAAAGCATCAGTTCATATCTAGGCTATAGAGACCTGCTTAGTCGGCCTAGTATATAAATAAGTACGATATGGGAGCCGCTAATGAGGAATGAAATACAAATGACAGTAAATCTTCAACAGCAGCAATCAACCATATGTAGCAGCAACACCAGTCACCGCCTTCAAGGCTAAGAGCCGAAATGCCACAAACACTTTAGCGGGTCACCCTCATATTCTTCATATCTCTTAATTCAACGCAAACAGGATCTTTAATCGATCCCCTGCCAAGAGGTTGATTTCCCGATCACTACAATATTAATCTTTTCAAATCTAGGGTTAAGCGTTAGCTTCCACACATATCTGTATAAGATGGGCCTCTTAGTCTGTAGCACACTACCTTGACAGGCTCTTGTGCATGTACAGGGTGAAAAACATTGTAAAACAAACAAGCATTCGCAAGTTGTATTAGCCACCGCAGTATTCAGCTAATGGTATTGTTTTATTCGTGCCGTATTAGTTGATTGTGTTGTCTATCATCTGCAAATTGATCACAACATATCAATCTAAAGTATCAATATGTTGATATTTTTTTTCTCTGGCTAACGTTCTCAGCTGAAATTAAGTGAAAAAACGATTATATTGTATCCATTTCTAGGTCAGCTGCTAAGCAAGTTGATTCACTGTGACAATTTTTCACTCCAATATCTTACTTATATATTTATAAGTCTACCATTTGGCCATGCTAAGAATATTGCTACCATATATGTACCGCTGCTCCTGCTCTTTACCTAGATCTCCTTGATAAAATCCACAGATGAATCAGCAAGATTAATGATCCTGATCTAGCTTCAATCACTTTCCCACCGCCGTAAGATTGCCCCCCCCCTGTGTATTTTCTATAACTACGTTCATGGTAATTGTTTGGATGTGCTCTTCACTATGTTACCTCAACTTTTTAAAAATAAAACATTAATAGAATGGTGTCAGGATCTCATCAATTTACAACTGAGATAGCTAAATGTAGCCGTAAGTTCTATGCTAACAGTTTCTTTTCTCGAAGTTGTCCCTTGTGGAACTCCTTTCCGAGTCCATACTTTCCAGCCAACATTATTCTGCAAAAATTTAAATTTAATATCATTCGCTGTCTACTGTCCTTCTGATTACTCTTTTCTATTCCCGCTCATTATTAATGTTTCTGTTCCTAATTCTTCCACCCAGTATCTCCTTGTGTCTTAGTGGCTTTACGGCCTTGCATGGTGTGCTACATATTAAAAAATGTTATGCAATTGCAAAGCTGCTCTTTGCAGCTGGAATTTCTTGTAATTAAACGGCCTCTCGTGTAGCTATCCTGGGCAGTGCTACCCTAATCATTTAATCATGGAGTAACGCGGACAGTATAAAATCGATATTTTTTAAGCGGTATATCAACTCTTTAAGGATCATTTAATGCCGAAATTTTATTTTTTGGGGAGCATTAGTAATTTCATTTATTAAAAATATATTGCTAGTGATTCATTTTCTCAAAATATTTATTGCTAGCATTTTTAATATGAAAAACATTTTTATACTTTCATAGTGTATTACTAAACAAAAATTTATTTAGAAACAAAGAAAAGAGTACTGAATTGTTAGGTCATATCTGTCTTCCTGTACGGCAGCGAATGTTGGACAATTTCCTCAAAGTGGAAGAACAGACTTGAAGCAACAGAAATTCGATTCTACAGAAATATGCTGAGGATTCTATGGGCTGAACATGTTTTGGAGAGAATGGAAACAAAAAGAAAACATACGCTTGATATCAGGAAGTTGTTACAATTTTTGTGTACCATTATGTACTAGTGAGCAAACCCAAATAACTTGACTCAATTTAGGGTTCCCCGAAAAGAAGGTTAACCGATCAGGAGACGTGAAATATTCAATCCGTCGTGTATAAAGGCGGCCATTTTGATTACTCTCTCCGAATATCCAGTGGCAACCTGTCAGAAGCCAAAGAACAGAAGGAATAACTACGCTCTGCTACTTTATAGGGATATCCACTGCTAACCTGAACTACGCTTCCCTACTGTCCTCGACATATTCACTGCCAACCTCTGGATTCTAGACTCAAAGACCACCGTCATCATGAACAACAGAAGTGACAACTGAAATTTCTGTTGCATGTAATGAGGAACGAGGGTTTGGAAAACCAGATACTCACAGGACAGAAAGAGGGAAAGAGGGACAGAAGAAAGCAGCGTGTAACATACTTGATGGATATGAGCAAATGGATGACAGAACAGGATTTGGGAGAAATGATAAAAACTTATTAAGAACAACTTGGGACAGGAGGCAGTGGAAGGTCATGATCGTCTACGTCCTGAAGAGAGACGGTACATAAAACAAGTAGTGTTTTGACCCGAGTGTGTGGGCGGTAACTATTTCCTCATAGATGGGAGCTTAACAGGTTCTACCCACCCCCATGGGTTAAGGTGGATCTGGGAACAATAGCAATTAAGAGGTCATCCTATGCTCCTCAAAACCTCCCGATCAGAAGCCCTGCTGCCGGATGTAGTTTATCGTCATACCCAGTACGTACTGTTTAAATTGTTATCAAGGTACCAATAACTGGCCAAGAATGGATCAGCGGCATATTGCGAGAAATTAATTTGTTCTATTCTTTAGAGCATTACGGTGTATTTGTGGAAATTAATTTCGTAGATTGTAATTAAAACAAGGAAATCAATTATTAATCTGGGGCATCTGATGAGACAAACTGCGATAAATGTTGTATTTTTTAATTATGGATCTTATTTTCCATGCCCTTGTTTGCAGAGTGATTCAAAGGATTTATAAAATGATAACGAACTAAAAAAATGCGCAATTTCTTATAAATGCTAAACAGATATATTACTAAACAAGTCTTTTAATAGGTTTTGCAAATATGGCAGATAATCTGATGATAATTGCACAAACATCAAAGATTCTGATGAAAGATAGGAATAAAATAATCACCCTGGAGCCTATGGAGATATAAATGACAAGAAATGCCCCTGTCATTAATTTCCCCAGGGGATTGGTTAATGATGCAATCATTCTCTAGGTGGTGAAGAATATAGGGATAGAATAATGTAACTGAATTAGCTGAGGTGGTTTTACGTAGTTATAATAAATATATAAGTGTAACTGTTCTCAAGTTATAACATTTATATACACCGTTGTGCAAATTAAGTGAAACAACAGATTTAGTTTACTTCTTTCACTATACGGTCAGTTTTAAACCCAGTGGTGTGACAGGGTGGAATCGATTTCGATTTTTCGTCAGATTAGGTCATTTGCAGTGGTATGCAGTAATGTGAATCTAATTTCGTGTGGCATAATGAAATTTGTTTAGTCTTGAAAAAACTTGTGTTATCTGCGAGTGCATCAGATGTTTATCACGCCCAGACACTATTATTTCGACTGTAGATTAGTTGACCTACGGCTATTTTATGCGATGAACGTTACTCCACGAAAGCGCACGGAAATTGTAACGCTGCACGAACACACTGGCAAGCCTTACCAGTAAGCAAAGCAAAGTACTATAGATTGGCCGGGAACTACCCCTGATTTAAATCCAATCGAGAATCAATGGAAGGCAGGGACATATGAATTACTAACATGGCCAGTGGGTCATGTTTCTTTGGAAGATACGAAAAAAAAACTAAATAATAACGGAATTATTCGTTTAGTTTCAATTAATTTGCACAAGGGTGTGTGTGTGTGTATGTATATATTGACACCCAAACACTCTACAATGTTCGTATT
>OZ038505.1:7054457-7074457 GCA_964036315.1 Acanthosepion esculentum
GTTCCCAGCTATGGGCAAATAGTTAACTCCCTAAACTGGGGTCAAAACACCATGAAAGTGTAAAAATATGTTTTAATACCAGCAATACTTTTTTGAAGAAAAAATTATTTTCACTAATATATAAGCAGCAATACATTTTTGAAAAAAAAATACGGAAAATAAAAATATTGTTCCTGTTTCATTTCTACTTCTTTTTCAATTTAAATTTTACTAATATTTTTCTGCTATGAAGGTTCATAAGAATGTGGGTAAAAATGGCTATACACACCTTCTTATTTTTTGTAGTTTTTAGAAAGATTTGTCTTCTTGCCGTTACTCCATTCAACCATCTATTCAAAAAAAAAAAAACCTCTTCAGATAGATGGCTCACTGCTTCACATATTCTTTTTTTTTTATAAGTCATGTGAGCGTCAAATTTTCCAAGCCCTCCGGCCTCATAATGTCTATTTTTTTCTATGTATCTTTTTTGTGTGCACATTTCACGAAATTCTCATACTTCAGTAGGACCAACTTTCTGTTTTCTTTTCAACTGTGATAAAATTGTCCATTCCTTGCTATATAGGAAGAGTGATACTGCAATACAATTTAGCGTTCACTCCTTTGCATTTAGAGAGAATTTCCTGTTTCTGGTATTAGATTTTGGATATTGTTTTAGCTATTTCCATGCACGTTCGGATCACGGTGTCTCATTTTCTATCCACTGTTAAAATGCATCTCACTTTTAAAAATTTCTGTACTTATTTGATTTTGACACACCAAATACATAGTTCGCAACTCTGGTTGTTTTTCTCCCAAAGATTGTCTGACAAGAAGGAATACATTCCTTCTCGACCCTCACATTATCATTGCCGTTTGCCGTAGCAAATACTTTTAAAATTCGAGATAGACACATCTATTTCAAGTAGGTAATTTATACTTGATTTATCATGTCCGAAATCTTCCCGACAGACTTGCATAAGATTGACAACACCTCGGACGTAAGCGATGCCCGCAAAAATCAGGAGAGAAAAAGAGACAAACTACTCGAATAAAGACAAAGTTTCGAAGGGAATGGCCAATGGAAACGTTCAAGATTGGCAAGCCGAAGATACTTTCGATACAATAAGTGTACAGCGGTAGGGGTTGGAAATCGGGAAAAATACAAGTGGAAAGCGAGGGGCCAGGCCCTTTAGTTTGCCATCATTCCTCTCCAAAGTATCCATACTCATGGGCTTCGAGCACGTTCTCAATTTTAATACGAATGCGCTATGTCGCGCCCTAATTGCAGTTTCTGTCAACATTAAGGAAGCCAGTGGAATATTGTTCTTCACGTGTTACATTGATATATGGCCTATTTTCAGAGGGGGTTTCGCCTCTGATACGCGTGTTTGGTCACATCAGACGCTGAGCACCGGACAATGCGAAAAAAGGATGTCCGAAAAGCGCCTGGAAACCATATAACGGATCCATAGATAGATAGATAGATAAATAGATCGATAGATAGATAGATAGATAGATAGATAGATAGATAGATAGATACGGACTGAGATAGATAGATAGATAGATAGATAGATAGATAGATAGATAGATAGATAGATAGATGGATAGATAGATAGATAGATAGAGCCTGAGATAGATAAATAGATAGATAGATAGATATGAAAAGACAGTAATTTTTAATTGTATTAATAATAATAATAATAATAATAATAATAATAATTATTATTATTATTATTATTATTATTTCCTTTGATATCTGGCGTTTATACATTTCTTTCCGGGTGCCGCCCAGGTACGTAAGGTTAGAAATGACATCATGACACTTTCCACTGAAAAAAAAAATTACATAGATAAAGCCTTTCGTAAAGTGTTGGCTGTACTTGTCCGAACAATTTGTTGTATCTCTTTGAGGCATGGACTTCCAGGGATCCCTTCAATCAGCCTACTGCAATCTTTTCCAACCAGTCCAAGGGCTCCAACTACAACAGAAATTGTTGATGTTCCCATGTGCCACATTTTTTGAGATTTCTATTTCAAGGTCTTTGTATTTTGACAGTTTTTCGAATATCTTCAAAGATACATTGCAGTCTGCAGGGACTGTCATATCAATAAGGAGGCACTTATTTTGTTTGTGGTCTTATTGTGTTTGTGTATATCATTATTATTATTATTATTATTATTATTATTATTATTATTATTATTATTTCCTTTGATTGCTGTTCTATACAACATTTACTTGTGGGTCCCAACTAGACACCTAAGGTTAGAAAGGGTATTATTATTATTATTATTATTATTATTATTATTATTTTCTTTGATTGCTGTTCTATACACATTTCTGGGTCCCAACCGGAGACCTAATTTCGGCAATAGCTTCATTCATTTTCCACTGATCATTCTTGTAAAATATAATGAAGAAAAAATAAGAGCACACACCTTATATATAGATAAATCTATTCACAATATGTGCGTTGTCTTTCTTTAAATCCATTCAATGAGTCTATCGGAACATTTTTGCCACATTTGTGAGATTTCTACTTCAAGATACTTGTATTTTGATATATTTTTAAAAAGATCTTCAAAGATACATTACTATCTGCAGGGACTTCCATGTCAATAAGAAAGCAGAATGTGTTTTTGTTGTCTTCGATTATTATTATTATTATTATTATTATTAATAGTAGTAGTAGTAGTAGTAGTAGTAGTAGTAATAGTAGTAGTAGTAGTAATAACAAAGTTAGATAGTCCTGTCATTAATGAAGAAATGTTAAGGAAAAAAATGTGTTAGTCGTAACTAGAGAATGGTAGCTGAAATTTTATGGACACAGAATAAAAAATGAATGTCTTGTGAATTTTAATATTAAAATGATGTTTTGAAAGCTAATGAAGACGGAAGGGACTGCGAGTAACCTATTCAAAAAAGATTCATGAAATGCCAAAAGAAGGGCAAAATGTTTGTGGAGAAAAAACAATGGCCCATGTCCTTTACATTTTGCACACTGGGGTAAACCGTTTCTATGTTTATATTTTCTTTGCTCCAGTGTAAACCATAAATATGGATATCTCTGGGACTTCAGTATAAATCAAACTTATGTCTACATTTTTACTCTGAGGTAAAACGGCTTCCCTTTTAGTCTAGTTCATACCAGAAACCTACTTTTTTGAATGCATTATAGACTATACAATTGTCTAATTTTACAGGTTAGTGTAAACCGTACTTATGTCGACCTTACTGATTTCAATGTAAGATAGACACATATCTATGTTTTAGACCAGGTGTCGGCAACCTTTTGGATAGAGAGGGCCAGACAGCAATGAAGTACTTCATAGGAAGGCCATGTTATAAATGTAATATCAATATCTATCCAGAAAACGGACTTGGTCAGAAGCTTTAAAGAAAAAACAAGAAATTTAATGGAATTTGATTTAAACAAGTTCCCTAATTCTAATGTAGAAATAAGAAAAAAATACTAGTCAGGCAACCGCCAAAAATAAATGCAAATTGATTACGACAAAAAAATTACAATTAGAAATAGCAAATTATTTAATGAGATATTTGTTTCTGCTCATTTTTCGGGAACTTCTCTACACCACGTGAAATATTTGTCAATGAGAGAAGCAAAACGTCATCCAGATTGTCCTCCTGCAACCTTGTTCTGAAACGACTTTTAGTATCTTTCATTTTCTAAAAAAAAATGGTCACAAGAATATGTACTTCCAAATAATGGTATCATCATTTTCCCATTATTCATGACGTTTTTATATTTTCAGCTTGGCAAAACATATTTCTTGTAGAAGTCAACAGTAGATTCAAACTTAAATTTCGATTTAAAAAATCCGTCGACATTTAAGTCGATTAACTCCAACTGATGTTCTTCCGACCGTTTTTCAAAACTGTTTCATAAGGAGTAGAAAATAATTGAAATAAATTTCTATATTGCCGGAAATCGGCATAACGAGAAAGAAAATCCTGAATAGAGCTCGCAAAGATGTCTGGTACTATATCTATCTTGTGACTTGAAAATGGGGGTAGTTTCCTTTCTGATGTTATGATTCCCATAGTTGATTTTTTTTAAAGCAGTAACTTAACGAAACATCTCAAAGACAAAATTGTTTTTATCCTTGCAGCTCAAGAATCAATGTGTTCGCGTGAATTGTAATGTCCACTGAAAAACTAAATTGAAAATCCACTGTGGATCCCGAAAGTAAATATTATCTTGGTCTTTGCTTTCTCTTCTCACAAGGCATGTACTCACTCCAGCATTATTATTATTATCGAACATTTGAAAAATATGTAAGGCTGCCATACTTTGCTTCAATTTCTTTTACAAATACTCGAAACTGCTAGTGATTTAGTCTTCTTGACAATATAAAATACCCTTTTTTTAACAACCATTGCTATGATGGCCTTAACATTAAGTGGTTTTGCATATGATGCTTCCTGATGAATAATGCAATAAAGTTTTAGAAGTTTTTAGCTGTTGAGTCTTGACTCATTGTTGAATCTCACCTAATGCATGGAATAATAATAACACAAAATGTACTTAGAACAAGAATGTATTATAACAAGAAAGTGTACACAATAAGTACATATAGTATTTCTTTATTTTTCTGGGAAGACGTTCCTGGAGAATGTGTTGACTAGTCGCAGTCGATCAGAGTCTCTAGTTGGATCTCGTGATTTCTCTTCTCTCGTCTTCCGGTACCAACCATTATTTATATAGTTAGTAGTCACCTATGCAGATTAGGTGGATCCCACCACAACATTATCACTACTCTTGGAGCAATATAACAAACTCCTTTTTTCCTCCAATCATAGCTGATGCTCCATCTGTGGTTACTCCAGTAAGCTTTGATAAATAAAGATTCATTTCACTAATCCATTTTATCATGATTTCACAACATTTACTGCAGGGTTAGTGTTATTCATAGGAATCAACTGTACACATTATTCCACGATACCAAATGTTGGTGCTACATCCCTCACAAACACTCCGATTTGACAAGGATCATTCGTGCCTGTGGTTTATATCGATAACAATGGAATAATACTCCAGATTTTTTTTTAAATGCCAGCAAAGCCACTTCTGAGACCTACTGCCAACTCTTCAATTCTTCTTGTTACTGTTCTTGTCAATAAGCTGATCGCAGAAAATAATTCCATTTTTTCAGGATAAACAACATACGCTAACTTCAACAATAATTATTTGAAGAAGTCTCCAGCAGTTAAAGGTTACATTCTTTTAGCTATTATTTTCGACAATTGTATCAACACTATTTACATTATTCGGACTATTGCCCTCAACTTTGTCGCCATATTTATCATAACGTTGTACGCCCCGGCCTTCTTCACGTGGTTGGAATGTCGAACTGAACCCTTTATTTCGCTCACTGGGGTAGACCGTTCTAGTTTCACGTGCCATGTCTAACGGATGTCAGATATCTCCTGTTAATTCAACTCTCAAAGTTCTCCACTGCCTTAACCAGGTATTGAACTCACACTGTTTGGGTCCTGTCACTCGATCTAACTAACGCCTTTATCCACTGTGCCATGTGTCCTTGAGAAATAAAGAGAGAAACTTGTATCAAATATTGCGGTCATTTTCTTCAACTTTTCTAATGGAAAATGAAGATTGTTTTATTAATTTATTTTTAAGCCGTACAACTTTGTGTTTTATCACCATTCCAGTAAAGCTATTGCACTGATTAGGCTGAGTTTAATATTTGAAACTATCTTCACGGCAATGATTTCTTAAAAATGAAACAAACACATCTTTGGAAGTGATCAAAGAAAAAATAGCTAAATGTCCACCCATTGTTAAACTTCGGCATTCCACTTTTATTATCTTAATTTCCGTGGACTGCTTTTGCTAAGTATATTCTGGAAAGAGAGAGAAAAAAGAGAGAACAAACTGGAATTAAAAACTCCGAGGATGGAGGATATAACGTAACATTTCCAGAAAAAAACTTAACCTTGAAGTGAACTATTGATCTGTATTCGATGCTAATCAGATAATTACTGTCCAGAAGTTAAGTTGGCGGGCTGGAAGAAAGTTATTTACGGTCTGGGGGTGGCTGCGGGCCGGGTCTTGCGGTCCATGTTTTAGACTCTCGTGTAAACTGGGTGATTCTCTTCATTTTTTTTTAATCTCGTGCAAAGCGGACATTTAACTCTATTGCAAACCGGAATGATGTTTACTTTTTCAAACAGTCATGAGTCAAACGCTGTTCGCGGGCCAAATGCGGTTCGTGGGCCAAATCCGACTCGCACGGACAAAGGAGGATCGCGTACCAAATGCGTCTTGCGGGCCAAATGCAGCTCGTGGGACAAACGCGGCTCGTGGGACAAATGCGGTTCGCAGGCCAAATGCGGCTTGTGGGACAAATGCGGCTCGTGGGACAAACGCAGCACGATTGACATTCTGAATGGTACGCCTAATTTCATGGGGAAAATAATGTTTATTAAAATTTTCTTTTGTTCTCATTTGTTCAGTCACACACTGTCTCATAGATAACCACATACATAAACAATGATTAAATACAATGTTTTTTGAATTTTGATACTTTTCCTTGAAGATAGCGTTGTCAGCGTTTTAAAAGATTGAGGATATTAACTAAGGAAGATCATACGTGTAATCATCTTTACTTCAGGAAAAGTAAACGTCAAAGATATTCATTCTCTTCAGATACTATATCTTTTTCTAGAAATATATTTCGCATCGTTAGATGGAAAAACTAGAAACAAATCCCACACAACAGTGTGTGATAATACCTCTGTCATCAGTCATAATATTATACGAAGAATTAATTTGCTTTTGTTTTTAAATTACAGGAATCTTTTCTTCGAAGAAAGAAAAAATCGACGTTTCCCCCATTTCTACGTCATGTGCTCATGGTCCATTGATTGGACAATAGCTGCATTATGTTTAATGACAAATTATATTGATATTTTTAGTAATGCGTCCAGCCTTATTATTTACTATACTTCATGCGGCCGAAAGTTTGGAAAAATTTGGCCTTGCAAGTTTTCGAATCTCGTGGTAACTGTAGTTATGTTTGGAATCTAGAGCAACCGGAACAGAGTTTTCGTTTTTGTCTTTTATTGAACGGATCTAAGCCTAATTATAAAAACTAAAATATTGTATCTTTTCCTATAAGACTTATATATGATATTAAATATTAATACAAAAGTTTATATGTTATTAAATTACTAGCCTTACCTAACTAAACTAAGTTTGGTTAAAATGTAGTGCAAAAAATGAAAATGACATTCAGTTAGATAGAGTATCATTTATATATATATATATATATATATATATATATATATATGGGGGGTATGTATGTATGTATAAGTGTGAGAGAGAGAGAGAGTGAGATCATCTTTAAACTTTTCTTAAGTTGCAACATTTATCACATTCGAAAAATATATATATATTTTTTTTATTATTTTACAAGTTTGGACCTTGTTCATTATATGGATATAATGTAAAAGGGATCCCTGAATTTCGGAAAGTTATCTAGACGTACATATTTTGTATACGAAAATAGAACATTTTGCGTAAAGATTTACCGTATTTGACGGTATATATGACGCACTGTTGTATAAGACTCACACCAATTTCAGCATGAAAAGGCAAGAAAATATTAGTAATTGGTAAAATTAGAAAAATTATTATTAAATGGTACAGCTTATGCTATATTTATGAGGTATTATTTTGATTAAACAAGCTAAGATTACAATTAAACAAAAAGTAATAGGGAAAAAGTACACGAGTCTATAAAAACTTTATTATATCCATAGATAAGAAAACAAAATAAAAATCAAGCAATTAGTACAATTGAGCAAAACAGTAAAGTTACCATTAAAATTTTATTGATTTTCAAATCCATAAAATTCATCGTCTTCTTTATCATAACTCTGATACTCATTTTCAGTACTACTAATATTGTCGTTAAATAATTCGTCATCCTCCGTTCCATTCAGAGCGTTGCTAATGGCACACTTTTTAAAAGAGTTCACAACAATTTCTGGTCTAATATAATTCCATGCTTGCTTCACCCAAACGCAAACTTCCTGTAAGGTCGTGATCAGCCATTGCCATCCACATACTCCATTGCTCATTCATGTTTAGGTCTATGCTAATAGGAGCATCCAGGGAGCTAATTTCGGCCGACTATCGCGAACTTTAAACCTACATATGGCGTATAATAAGAAGGGGAATTTTAAAAGATATTTCTAGTAAAAAATACGGTATTTTAAATAAAGAACAATCTAATATATATATATATATATATATATATATATATATATATATATATATATATAACTTTAATTCATGAAACATTTTACACAAATATCTTTTAATGTGAAAAAAGAAAAAACTTTTCTCACACAAAATGTTCAAACGTACGCAAACTTAGAACAAAATGGCGGAAGATTTCCTGCTCTCAATGAGGCTAACAGTGGCACCATCTGGTGGTAGAAACAAAAATTAAAGCAAGTGATTCAACCTGTCCCATGTACCAACCAGACACGTTCTCCGTCTATTTCTTTTTATTGTCTTTTCTTCACGGCGACACGTCATCAAACACAGAGATATTTTCATCACAATTTATTAGATATTGTTCGTGCAGTTGTTCAGTATTTCATTTCTTTATTTCTTTTTCATTTTTTCGGATTGAATCTTTTCTTCAATTTTCTCCATTTTTTTGTTATCCTTTTTCCGTTTCTGAACGTTCAATCGATTTATGATTTCCATACAAAGCAATTAGTAGAACCATTTCGCTAATAGATTTTATTCATTTGCGTCGTTCGCCAAATAACAGGAATCATCTATCGAACAATATGGAGATTGCTTGCAGGTTTATTGATTTGTAAGCTTCTCGTTCCTGATCGATACGAAAAACTGATCAGTGAATGATTATCATGTCTTAATTGAGAAACATATGTAAAGTTTCACTTGATTAAATATATATATATATATATATATATATATATATATATATATATATATATATATATATATATATACACATACATACGTACATATATAAAGATATTATATATATATATATATATATACATACGTACATATATAAAGATATTATATATATATATATATATATATATATATATATATATATATATATATATATATATATATATATATATGTACAAATACATTTACAAAAGCGTACACCTATACAGTAAGCTACATTAATGTTTCGACACAAGTATCGCTGGGAAAATGCATTTATTTTACACAGCAAATATTTATATACAAATATTATTTATTTCGCTGTAAATGCACTTCATTTAGGTGTGAAATTAATCATATGGATCCAGCATTATACAGAGTGCTCGGAAAGTTACTATGCACTATTTTTAATTTATAAATCATTTTACCCCAAGCAAGGCGGAGATGGCACTAGAGGGTTAGAGCGAATGAAAGTGAAACATTTGAAGATAGGACAAAATATTATCGGAATTCAAGAAGAGAGAAGATGGCGATTGGCGTTGCATATACATTTTTGAAGATTGTAATTATCAGGGAAGTAAGTAAACGGAAGGGAATTCCACAGGTTTGAATTACAAGGAAAGAAACTGTTGGAGTAGAAGTAATGGTTGTATTTACCTATTGCAAAATAAACTGGTGAGACCTTGATGCAAATCTAATAGCACGCTTAAATTCCTGTAAAGAACAAATCTCTTTGAGTAGTTGCCATGAAAATATTTGTAGAAAAGACAGAATAAAGCCATGCTACGTTGGTGAGAAGTTAACTGAAGTCGAGATGCCATATCATGATCGATTACGTTACAGATCCTTCTTTGGATTTTCTCAAGAAATTCGTGATACTTTTATTTTATTAACAGCCATGTTCAAATACAGAATAAGGTATAAGATGAATGAATATTATGAACGTGAAAGTGACACCCTTTAGCAACAATAAAGGTTCTGATACTTCGTATTTTTTCGATGAGAAATACACGTTCTTTAGTTATTAAAACTATAGTGATGTGAAATATGAAATATTAAAATTATTTTAAGAAAAGTTCACAGTAACATTCCAAAGACACTGGACAATCAACATTTCAGAAATATTTTCAGTTCATGTGATCCGGTGATAAAAAGTTGTCAGCGCTACTAACTCAATATATCTAGCCAAAATATTAAACATCAGGATTTATTTTTGAAACATTCTTAGACGGAATGATGTTTTGTACGCCACACCCCATAAAAACGTGTTAGGTTACAAAATTACTGATCCATATATACCGTGTATGTACTCATTATTCATATGTTTAATGGAAGCAGGTTTGAATATATTTATATAGGATATACGTTTTTAATTAGACGTATGTATATACACGTTAAATCAAAAGTTCGGGGGAGCACTGAATTTAAGAATTAGAAAGTCCCATACGCTCATTAACTAATGAGAATGTTGAACACATTTCACCAATAAACGGATGGGGTAGAATCTTTTACTGAGTGGAAAAGTTTAAACTTTTCAACTCTACGTTCAGGATGCAAGTCAAATGTTTTTAAAATAACAAAAATTTCAAGAAAAACTTATGCAGAAATAGGTTAATGTGATATTAATAATATTAGTGCATATATGAAACCTTCTCCAAAAAGGGAAATTTGGCCCGTAAAATAGATGTGGAAATAGCAAGCAAGCTGTATCTTTTAGATTGTTCTTAGACATGAAAAAGGGTGGCGCCAAACTATGTATATACCCTTGGGAAAGGTGTGAATCCTCTTCTTCTCCCTCCATCAATGGGTAAATAGCAAGTTCTATAGCCTTGGATGGCAACAGGTCTAGGAGAAGGACAACTCTGAATTCAGAACCTGCGGAGGGTCGTTTGGGAGCCCTGTGGCACGTATTCGGCTCTTCAAAAAGTGTGGATGGTTCTGCACGAAACCTTCACCACTATTTTATGTGCTTATGTTGGACTGTCGTTTTTTTAGGAACTGATCTGCTTGACCCTCATATGTCAAATTCGACAGGAGAGTCGAGTATATATATATATACATATATACATACATACACACACACACACACACACACACACACACACACACACACACACACACACATATATATATATATATATATATATATATATATGTTATGGGACCTTACCTATAACGACAGAGTGAACTCTTCCTGACACTATCTATAAAACGCTTCTCAATAGAGAGGGACGAGACGGAATCGAATCATGAGCAGTCTCTGACTGTTTGCGTCTTCTGTCGAACTCTCTGCTTTGGCAGAGAGGAACCCGGACGTGGTTTTGCCGAAGGGCAAAGTTTCGTCTGGGGAGGTAGACAGTCCCTGAACTCGTTTATACGGGTTCTAAATGGGCATATTTTTGGGCGAGCTTACGGGCTCGGGGGGCCCACATTAAACCGGCCTTGTGCCACATTCGACCCACGTGGGAGGGTTGTTAAATATCGAGACGGAATCGAGTCGTGAGCAGTCTCTGTCGAACTCTCTGCTTTGGCAGAGAGGAACCCGGACAAGGCTTTGCCGAAGGGCAAAGTTTCGTCCAGGGAAAAGATCCCGGGCCCGCTTATGCGGGTTCTGGGAGTATATGTTTGACTCAGCCTACGGGCTCGGAGAAACCCACGTTAACCCGGCCTTGTGCCACATACATTGTTCGTTGGGGGACTGTTAAACATAGAGACGGAATCGAGTCATGAGCAGTCTCTGACTGTTTGCGACTTCTGTCGAACTCTCTGCTTTGGCAGAGAGGGACCCGGACGAGGCTTTGCCGAAGGGCAGAGTTTCGTCTGGGGAGGTAAACAGATCCCGAGCCCGCTTATGCGGGTTCTGGGGGAATATGTTTGACCGAACCTACGGGCTCGGTGGAACCCACGTTAAACCAGGCCTTGTGCCACATACATTCCTCGTGGGGAGACTGTTAAATATCGAGACGGAATCGAGTTCAGCCAATAGTAGTTCATTCTAAACCTGACTGAGAGTCATACTAACACTTTCCACATCTTGTATTTTCTTTTCGTATAATATATCTTTGTTATTTCTACTCTTGTGTTCGTGTTGTTCTTCCGTGGACCTAACCTTGGACCATAACAATACATACACACACACACACACACACACACACACACACATATATATATATATATATATATATATATATATATATATATATATATTTTTTTTTTTTTTTTTTGAACGATAAAATTATTAGAAAAATCAATTAAAATCTTCAGACATACTGGGTTGTAGATTAATATTCTTATGCTTTTATTATTATTATTTCATTTATATTCCTCGACTAGTTTCGACCAACATGGCCATCATCGGGAGAGAAAAAATGTCTCTGCTTGCTATAGCAGTAAACTACAGAAATGAATGTCTTGGTTAAGAAAACGAACGTTTGTCTGTAGTTTTCATTTGTTTTTTTATTGTTTATTTATTTATCTTTTTAACATTCCTTGTGTTGGTCAAACAGTCTCTTTTAAGTTGTCATTTGAGATAAGATCTATATTCCCTTTTTTTTCTCCGGTCAGTTCAGCAGTTTATTTGTGTTTGGGGAGGGGATGGTAAGTGTGTTTGTGTGTGTTTGTGTTATTTAGTTTAGTGTGTGTGTTATTTAGTTGTTTAGTCTCTGGTAAGTGTGTGTGTGTGTGTGTGTGTGTGTGTGTTATTTAGTTTTTAATATCTACATATATATATATATATATATATATATATATATATATATATATATATATATATATATGTAGATATATAATTAAATATATCACACGGTCGGTGTCGGTGGTAATAAAACAGTGATCGATGTAATACATCATATCTATTAAGGATATGTTAATAAATAATAAACAACTTTCGAGTCGCGGGAAGATTGTAAAATACGCTTTGACGATTAAAGAATGAATTTTTCAGAGTACATCTTACATGCCATTAATAACTGCAAGGAGAAACTGTTTATATATTTTCAGTGGGTGTTTCAACCAGTAATTTTAACAATTTAACAAAGATTGTTATCGATTTTTTTTCAGCAGGTATATATATGTATATATATATATATATATATATATATATATATATATATATATGTATGGGGGGGTATGCTTATCCTTCGAACTACGATATTTTAGAATTGCCTTCCTGATTCTTCGCCACATTTGTTGAAGCAATACGCTTATCTTACGCCATTGTTTGATGTCGGAAGCCATGTTTGTGTTGATCCATTTAATAAAATTTTACCGAATATTTTTCTGTAAATTGAAACGATATCTAGCATCAAGCTGTAGACACAAAATTATTCCTGTAAATATTCAGATAACACAACACAATCGTGTGTTCCGCACAAATTTGATCGTGCATTTGCGTTCGATATTTCTAAATGTATTATTAGGCATATTTTGCACCAAGCAAATTGTGGTAAATATGATTTTATTTCGTTTCAGGCAAAGTGAATAATCATCATTTGCGCGCAGTTTTTGTCATCAGCTTAAATTTATTTCTTCATTTGTGCACGTAAGAAATCATTAACCCAATTTTGACTAAATAAGGCACTACATTTTAAAGAAAAGTAACTTGGTGCGTTTTTTACATATATATATATATATATATATATATATATATATATATATATATATAGATATATATATATATATATATATATATATATATATATATATATATATATATATAGATATATATATATATATATATATACTAAGTTGGTTAGAAAATCGTGACTCACTCAGGAAGCGGAAAGTAAGAGCAACATTTTTCCTTCAGAATAAAATCCTTCATTCTCGACAATCTACTGCCAGCGATCAGCCAGCATCTGAATCTCTTTCAGATACCATCCTTCTAGCTTTGAATAAAAAAACTGTAAACCAGCTTCCTTCACTCCATCAAAAGTGTTGAATCGCTGATCGTAGAGGAAGTGTACCATTGAGCGGAATCGACTAAAGTCACTCGGAGCAGCATCAGGACTGAATGGTGGATGTGGAAGAATCTCAATACCGTCCATCTGTTTGAACATCTCCTTAATCAACCTTGCAGTGTGCGGCCTCGCATTTTCTTCCTGAAACAAAGCCCGATACACCTTTAGTTTGCCGTACACGCTGTCTAGCTGCTGGGAGTAGAAATTGGCATTAATGGCGTAACCATGTAGAACACGCTCGAAATTCAGTACTCCTTGAAAATTCCACCAGACAAAGATGAAGATTTTTGTATTCTTTCCGCTTCCTAATTGAGTCTGAACTTTCTGGCCAACATAGTATATGGTCATTAGAATGCGGTCAACCACAAAATAAGACCTACGAATTAAAAAAAATCAAAATCTAGCAATCAGGGATATTTTTAGACCAACATCCGAATCTGTCTCAGATACCAGCCCACTGGCTTTGAATAACAAACAAAACACACTGTAAACAAGCTTTCTTCTTTTTATCAAAATGTTGAATCGCTGGTCGCGGTGAAAGTGTGCCATTGAACGGAATAGCCTATTGTAACTCGGAGCAGCATTAGGACTGAATATCGGATGTGGAAGAATGTCAGCAGCGACCAAAGCAGGATACTTCTTTAGTTTGTCGTACACACGGTCTAGCCGCTTTGTTTAGAATTCATGGCGCGACGATGTGGAGTAAGCACGAAATGCAGTACTCCTCGAAAATTCGACCAGACAGAGATCAAGATTTGTTTTCTTTCCATTTCCTAAATGACTCAGGACTTTCCGGAAATCATAAACTTCTAACGTTATTCGTCTAAACCCCCTAAAACAAACCTTAATCCTTTCATATATTTCTTCATATCTATCTTATGATCGGTCTTTAGTTCACCACCAATGTTTTAAAGCGTCAAATATAAACATCTCGGCTCCGTCAAATACAAAACTTGTCGGCTCCTTCAATCATAGTGTCATGTGTCCTCAAGAACATATGGTACAGTGGATAAAGACGTTAGTTAGATCCAGTGAAAGAACCCAGAATGTGTGAGTTCAATACCTGGTTAGGGCGGCGGAGAAATTGGAGAGGGGAATTAACAGGAGATAACTGAAAACTGATATCCATTAGACATGGCACGTGGAACTAGAACAGTCTACTCCAGTGTGCGAAATAAAGGGTTCAGTTCGACATTCCAAACACATGAAGAAGGTCGGAGCGTACAACGGCCGAAACGTTGTAATATATATGCCGACAAAGATGAGGACAATAGTCCGAATAATGTAAATCTTTAGGAAGCCACACATTTGACGAATGTTTTAGAAAAAACAATTTCTCAGTTTTTCTAGCATTTACATATATCTATGATTTTTGTTAAATTTCATTAATTCTTTGTTCGAATTCCGACTCCTAAAATGGAATGTCAAGTAATGAAAACTGCTCAATTTTGACACTTTTTGCTTTATTGCATACAATCGAGGAGGTAACGTCGCCAAAGCAGTTCGTGAGGATTTTCCCGTGCATCGGGATGGCTCAATACCTCAAAGTACCGACCGACGTTGGTTTTCACAATTAAAAAAAAACAACATTTTGAGCGGCAGACACATTGAGTTTGATCAAGTGTGAGTAAACAAGTTTCTTAACGAATATCCGCGTCAGACATCAAGAGAATTGCGATCACCAAACTGTGGTAAATCACCTTCATTCAATGGGGGATGTTCAGGAACTTGGTTCACGGGCACTAAACGCGTTAAATGACCACAGCAAGAATCAGTGCGCAATAATTACAGCCAGTTTACTGGCTCGGAATCGCTCAACATACGGTCATAAACAGCGTTTCCTTCATCGCATTGTCACTAGCGATGAAAATGGTGTCTTTACGTCAATATGAAACAACGTAATGAATGGCTCAGCTCCAATAAGCAAGCGGCGCATCGAGCTAGACAAGACCTTCATCCTTCAAATATCATGTTGTATGTATGGTGAGATTGGGAAGACACAATCCATTATGAATTGCTTGAGCGAAACCAAACGCTAAATGCTGAGCTCCATGTTCAACAACTGCTCTCTCTACGTGAAACAATTCAGCAAAAAAGACTGAATCGGCGACAGTCCTCATATCAACAATATGACCAAAACCGTTATTCAAGAATTCGGATGGGAAGTGTTGCCTTATACTCTGTACTCGCCAGACTTAGCACCATAAAGGCATTTCATCTTTTTCGATTTCTTTTCAATACCTTACGGGATGTAAAGTTTAATAATAATATTGATTTGAGGGGTTGGTTGGACAAATTTTTCAGTTTAAAACCAGGAAATTTTCATCGTCAAGGATTAGAAAAAGTTTGTGACCGATTGGAAAAAGTTATCAGCACCAACGGAGTTGTTGAATCATTATTGTTGACTAATTTTACGTAATTAAATATTGTCACATTTTGAAAAACTCTCACAACTTCTTCCCCAACTCAATACATACATACACACAAAAGCAGACAAGGCGGAAACACATAAATATATATATAAGGGACACTTTGTCGGGTTCGAAATGTTTTGCAAGATATTCTCTTCCGATCAGTTAGAACTTAATTGTGAGTTCCAGTGTTACAGGATGTTCAATATTGCATACTTGTACCACATCGAAGTTACACTTCGTAAATTTGTATGCCGTGTCCCTTCAGGAAGTTAGCGATCACGTTCTCCACGATTTCCTTTCCGTTGTATTTCTTAATAACTTTTGCCTTCTTGACTTCTCTACAAAAGCTGCCCCGTCATTCATTCGCTCTGGCTCGCCAGTTTTCCTCTGTCCCTCTTTTATTCTATCTGCCCTGTGAGTATCAAATTTTCTAAGCCCTTTTTCCTCATTGTTTACTACACACCTTTCATCTTTCTCTTCCTGTTGTTAAGATTTATTTTATCAAAAATATTAAAAGTTCCCAATAAGGATGATTGTAGTAATTATACAAGAATATTCTATAATATTTAAAGAAAATATTCTAGCCCTAAATAGCGAAGTAATGAGAAACTCTGGGTAGATCTTCGATAAGTAACATGAAGTTTAATGATTTGTATATCGTAATTTATTTCTGCAGACAGTTGTTGATCTCGTTTTCCTCAAAAATCCAGTTTGCTTTACTATGAAAATTTCTCGGACATTCAGGCCGGTAAATGTTATTTAATACTGTTTATTATAAACAGAGCATTTACTTAAATACTTGTATCTATAAAAAGAACGTTAAACATATAAAAAATGTCTTTAAATAAAATTGTCGAACTCTGTCCAAGTCAAAAAATTATATATATATATATATATATATATATATATATATATAGATAGATAGATAGATAGATAGATAGATAGATAG
The DNA here is from genome assembly GCA_964036315.1 of Acanthosepion esculentum. Classification (NCBI taxonomy): domain Eukaryota; kingdom Metazoa; phylum Mollusca; class Cephalopoda; order Sepiida; family Sepiidae; genus Acanthosepion; species Acanthosepion esculentum. The sequence continues at coordinate 7,071,736 of OZ038505.1, forward strand.
ATTACAATGGCCAGAAAAAAAAATTATTATATATATATATTAGCAATGCATGGTAACTGACAGCTTCATATCTGATGTGATCTTCAAATTATGTTTTACTAATACATTTTTAATCATTTAACACCAATGAAGGCGATAAAACAACTAAGACGCAGTGGGTTACTGAGCGCTAAAGAACAATAGAAAAACTCATTATTAAGGCAAGAAGGCCATAAAAGTACAGAGGGACTGAAGTCAATGATTCACATTGTATTTGTATTTTTGAAGATCAAAAGTGATTCGAAAGAAAGAACCCGAAAGAGAGTTCCAAAAGTGAAGAACGCGAGAATGAACTTATCATACGATTTAGGATTATATCTAACAACGACAAAAAGATGAGACCGAGCTGCCAAGCTAGTACTGAGATAAATGTCTTATTGTCAAAGTACCGAAGCTGAAATATCATTTAAACAATTATCATGAATATATTTATAGAAAAGACACAGGGAATCTACGTTACCCCTGTGGAAATGTTGCCGAAGCTATGATGCCAGATCAAGATCGATAAAATTTCAGAATCTTCTTAGATTTTTTTCAAGAATTTATAAATATATCGCAGGAGCACCAGAACAGATGCGGCAAATAATATTCAATGCATGGATCAATGTTAGACTTATAGATTCGTAAGATATTTACTCGAGAGAAAAAATGCCTAACACAGTACAGTGAACCGATTTTCCTTGCAAGTGATTCAATATAATCGTTTCAATTTATGTCAGCTGAAGACATTAGTCCTAGAAATCACAATGAATCACAATGTAGAAGGTTAGCGTCAGATATGCTGACGGAAGGTAAAAAGGTTCTTTGAAGCGATTAAATATGAGAGGGTTCGTTCTAGAGGCATTAAAATTAATATTTGAAAAACTTAAAAGTAATTAAAATTGCTTGCAGAATATGAACGCGTCGGCTTTTTATACCTTTTTCATTACCGTTTCAGAATCTTTCTCTTTATTATTCATATGTTGCTAAATCCCCCTGGAAATCACCTTCTGAACTGGTATAACTAAGGAATGTAACTTACGCTAAACATTTGCATACAAATAACACATACAGCTATAAGATGGTGAAGGCTGTTTAAAATAATTCATCAACCAACAAGCCGCGTGGAGATTTTTGAAATCTGCCCGGATTGGAAAGAGAGGATTAGCAGCAATACTGTATTTTCGTCTAATCTGACTGTTGTAAAGATATAGCATGCAAGAAGGAGTCAGATAGCTGCTAGAGCGGGACAAAGAGATACTCCTTTTTTTAGTATTTTTTTTAAACAATTCCTCCCAAGTCTGGCGATAACGCCATTAAAACGCAATGGATAACTGGGAGTGGAAGATAACGAACCCCCCCCCCCAAATAAACGAGAAGGAACCGGAAACCCAATACTAAACAGGAAACCGTTACAAATAACTAACGATGAGTTCCATTATATAATAACACAAATTGATCCCAGATTTCAATCTGGGATCAATTTGTGTTCCAATGGGCGTACGATAGATTTTACATTTTTCAAATCATTTCTTATAGTATCTTTACCTGTATGTATCAATCATTTATTTTTAATTTTCCCTATGTTCACTTCGTTATTCATATTCGTTAAAAGGACCATTTCGTAGTTTCTTCGTAGTTATTTCCCAACAATCGTGATCGCCACAGCCAGAAACTGAATCGATAAAGCGGTTCTAATATCACGTCTGCTTATTACTTATTTTATACACTGTTACGAATACTTCATTGCCGTCACTATTATAATTACCATTTAAATTAGATGTATCATCATCCAACTCATCATCATTATTATTTATAACCTCCACACTTTCGCCTGTCAGCGAAACTATTTACTGAGATCAGATTTCAGATCAGAGAAGGTCAAACGAATTTCAACAGGAAATTAAAAATGGTTAAATGCTGGCGCATGCGCAGAACGTATCTCCATTCCTTTGATGAAAAATTACTGGAAGTAAAAGTTTCCTTCTTTAAATAACTTTATAATGCGCAGCAAAAGAAACGACGAGATTCAAAATCTAATTAAAAGAGCCTTGCTGATGTAATGCCTTAAAGGTATTCAAAGAGATAATTGAAATTTAAAAGTTATAGCGAAGATCGAGTTGATAAAACCGAAGAATAACAGTGAGGTAAATACATACGTGTTTAATACTAACATGTGTATTGTCTTTAATGTGGATTGAATTTTTATATTTAAAAATTATTGTTTATATCTTTGTACTCATGTGAGGAAGAAACTTACTTCAATAACTGCATTTTCAAGGTTGTAGATAGATATAGATAATTATTATATAATGGCGTTTTATCGATTTTGATGAATCACATGAGAAGCCAGGTTTATATATTACTTTCATACGACAATCTATCTATAAATCGTCACACGAAATTAAAGAAAATTCTCTTCACTTTTTGTAGTTTTGAGATATTTTTAATTCAAAGTTTGACTAACCATAACATTTTTATAAATTGGAAGAACATGTCTTAACATACACTCAAGCTGAGATGAAGAATATCGCAAAAATATAAGTGGGCAGAAATGGCATTGCAGAGAGAAGATTCCAAGGGCCATAATTTAAAAAATGTCATAGTAAAAAGAACATTTTATTTATTTATCTATCTATCTATCTATCTATCTATCTATCTATCTATCTATCTATCTATCTATCTATCTATCTATCTATCTATC
>OZ038505.1:7081957-7089457 GCA_964036315.1 Acanthosepion esculentum
TTTGTCCGATTGCTGGCCGCGCGAAGTAAGATGCTTAACTAATTCTTCATTGATTAAGGCCTCGAGTAATTTGCCGAAAAGACGAAGGAGATGAATTGGGCGGTAATTTGAGGCGCCAGAGTGTTCCCTAGATTTCCTCAAGAAAGGAACCACAGAAGAGAAAGCAACGAGAGATTTATTTTAATGTTTGGCGAGAAGAGGATTTGTATGAACTATAACAAATGCATATAACTTTTCAATATAGCACCCTGGAGCACGGCTTTTTCTAAATAGAAAATGTCTGGTTACTCACGAAGTGCTGTTTGCATCTCTTGCTTCTTGGGGTACCCAGCGCCCACAAATTGTATCATGCAAGTCATCATGCACTTATACAGATCAAATGCTGACACCCAATATGTGGATTCGTCGGTGTTACTTTATCAAAACATTCATATTTTGGATGTGTTCTTCCGTGCGCAATATTGATGGACGAGCAGATCGGATTTCGTTCGTAACGGTTGTTATTCCCAGCATCCGTTGATGGATTTCCACATGTTTGAAATCTCACCAGGGGGCGTTGTTCTTCGATGGTGCTATCGTTGAGTTGAGCGTCCATACGTTTGATCTCGTTGCTCCCTGCCACATTACTGAAGGATGGAATGCTGGGAGGTGGCTAGCTACCGGTCATCCCATGTGCACGTATGGTTTTTTTTTGTTATTTTTTTTCCTGCGTAATATCGAAATTACTTTTGATTTCTGATTTTCCCTCGTATCATCGTTGAGAAATTCATTTTTATTGTTATTCAGAACAAGCTATCTATATTAGTAAAACTTATTATTTTTTTCCGAACGTAGTCAGAGCTTTAAAACCGAAAGAGATGAACTCCAAACAAATGAAATAGCTAACTCCAAATTGTTATGGTCCAGGTTCCTTGTACCACGGTGATGGTCCAAGGTAGAACCAATGAAGAATAACTCGAACAGGTATGGAATAACACAGATATATTACAAACAGAATATCTACAAAAGAAGTAGAAAGTGTTAGTAATAACAATCAGGTTAGGGCAGAGAGAACTATGTTGTTCTCGAAGTATCTCTATTCCAATGTCTTACAGTAATCGTCTGACGCGACTCTGTCTCTGACTGACTGACACTCTGCCTCTGACTCTCACTACTGCTTCCTCTGACACCCATGGCACGTGGAACTAGAACAGTCTACCCCAGTGAGCGAAATAAAGGGTTCAGTTCGATATTCCAACCACCTGAAGAAGTCCGGAGCGTACAACGGCCGAAATGTGGTAAGAAATATGGCGACAAAGATGAGGACAATCGTCCGAATAATATAAATAGTGTATATAATACATCATCTCAGAAATATAGACAGATACTGAAAGGCCGAAACCTTGTAATAAATATGGCGACAAAGATGAGCACAATAGTCCGAATAATATAAATAGTGTACATAATACCTCATCTCAGAAATATAGACAAATATTCACCACATACATTGTCGAGATCCAATTAAGACAGAACATTACTTTGTGGAGTTATATTATTTAAGAAAGGACAAGAGTTAGAAAAAAAGATTTGAAGTCGACTTTAGAAGGAACCGTAAACCCACTCCTAAACAGAAAGCCCACACCTACACATGTTAGAAAAGGAAAGAGAGAAGAAAGGACAAACATCAATTACATGAGGACAATATATATGGTTATTAGCAAAACAAACAGTCCAAAACGTAATTTACCAATTGGAGATACCGAAATCAAGCAATTGCAATAATTTAAATAACTGGGAAGCTTTTTAACACAATAATGAAAATGTGTCAAAAATCCCGCTCGTTTTCGACGGAGATGGGTCTAGTCTATATTCAAAAAATAGGAAATATGCATAGAATGTCCAGATAACAATAGTAGAGATTCGAAAAATATTATTTTCGCGACCTGGTAGAACAGACGAGTAGTTAAAATAGTTGCAGCTTCGTCTATTAACAGGGCCCCTTTTAAGCTGAAAACACAATCTCATTTTAATGGGTTGTGAGAAGAAAAAAAGAAGATTCTGTCAAATCGCTCGATCTACTCATAGCAGTGTTTCTATTCGTTGAAGAGATTTCGTCGCTAGTAACTTATTTTCCACAAATGAAACACTGAAATTGAGGGTGCATTTAAATAGGAAAAGACCCTCCCAAAAGCGAAACAGAAGTAATAACAAGCAAAAAAAATCTTGTTAGAAACAAAGAAAGGAGTACTGAACTCTTATGCAATATCAGTCCTTCGGTATATCTGTCAAGGCTGAACAATCTCATCACAGAGAAATAAAACATTTGAAGTAACATAAAAGGTGATTCTACAGAAGCCTGCTGATGATACCATGGACCGAACATATAAGTAACACCGAAGTTCTTGAGACAATGGAAACAAATGTTAGCTTATACTTAACATGAGGAAGCGACAGCTGAAATTACTATGCAACATAATGAGTAGAGGGAGATTAGTAGATATTGAAGGCAATTGGGACGAAAACGACGTTTAACATAACCTGGTGAACTTGAGTGAAGTGATGGCGAAATATTGTTTGGGATAGATAACAAAAAGACAAAATTTATGAAGACATAAAAAGGACATAAAATTATTGAGAACCATGATCGGCAACGTGCTAAAGGTCACTGGAAAATAGACGAAATTCAACCAATATGTCTCGTGAACTCACGGCTTCATAATTCCATACGAATCGCTATGTGGCAAAGCATGGTACATAAAATAAAATTTAAAAATTCAAATCAAATTAAAAAAGACACCGCAAAAATTCTCAGCATATTTTAGTGCTGAATATTTACGCAGCTAATTTTCTGTCAAAAATATCCGAAATCGAACCCGATACCCAGGTTCCATTTTCCGTACTGCTAACCGTTACATCAATTGGGTAGTGCAAACCAAAATTAAACTTTCATTAATGCGAAATAATACATATTTTTAATCTGTCATTTCTATCAGCCGGAACGATACGACCGAATATTTTCTTTCCAGTGTCAGTTTTTTTTTTTTAAAAACAATACTTACTTGCCTTATTCCAGTCTCTTTTATCATGAAGAAGTATTCCCATGTTGATAATATTGGGTAATGTTTTTTCTGCAAGTTTCCTACCAGCTGTCTGTTACAGCATTCGCGGTTTTATTTTATCTGCGTTTTACTCAATGTTACCTGAATAAAGGTATTAAACCAATGATAGAGTGTACATTTTATGCTTATCTTCCTCTTTGATCGGCTTTGTTGTTGAATAGGCGTCCGTGTGAATAACATTTGCATGTCGTCTCTTAAGTTCCCGACATGGAATAATTCGGTGAGTTTTAGGCATTCAAACCTTCGAATATCTTCCCAAATTTCTCCTTGGAGAATAAGTGGATGATTTCATGAGCGGTATAAAACCTGGACAACCACACTGCAAATATCACTCTGTTTTATTTGGCTGCTATCTAAGCTATTTCAGTCTTTAGTTTCTTTTTTATTATTATGTTGCTTTGCCTATGTGTAGTGTTTCTACAATGGCGGCGTATGCTCAGCCGTTTGTAGTTAAAGAAGAAAATGTAACGTTAAACGCAGATTTCTATTCTCTATAATAGGGTATGTCATACTTAGATACATGAATGGATACACACACACACACACACACACACACACACACACACACACATATATATATATATATACATACATATATATATATATATATATATATATATATATATATACATACATATATATATATATTTATTTATTTATTTATTGTATAGTTATGCTTAAGAATTAGATATTTAAAAATGGCATACGTTTAGATCTACACTTTACGTGTATTTTAATATATCGCTCGTACACAGAATTCAAAATATATATATATATATAACGTTGCGTACATTTCTAGTCCCTATAATAGGACATGTCATACTTTCACACATGGATGGATAGTAATATATATATATATATATATATATATATATATATATATATATATATATGTATATATGTATATATGTATATATGCATATATATATACATATATTCTTGTGTATTTATGCTTAAGAATTAGATATTTAAAAATGGCATACGAATAGATCTACACTCTACGTGTATTTTAATGTATTGTTTGTACACAAAATTAAAAAAAGAATTAATGGACAACACGATGTTAAATGAAAAAAATAAGACAGACATGATACATGGCAACAATTTTTTTATAACAATAACAAAAGATAACTTTCTCTCTCTCACACACAGACACACACACACACACACACACACACACACACACACACACACACACACACGAGCACATACAATATACTTTCTTCTAACTTCCCTTTTCTAACTTGTGTAGGTGTGGGCTTTCTGTTTAGTTGTGGGTTTACGGTTCCTTCTAAAGTCTACTTCAAATCTATTTTCCTAACTCTTGTCCTTACGTTAATACCTGGCACATGTCAGAGGTTATCCCTCAGACGAAGATCTGCCGAAACTGACTCCGTTTTTACGTGGTCTATAGGGAATTTTTGCTCGAGCCTACGGTCTCGGATAATTCATTTTAAAACTCGGCCTTGTCCCACATCTTTCTGTGTGGGACAGCGGGTAAATAATTACTTACGTTAATATAACTCCAGAAAGTAACGCGCTATCGTACTTTCCTCTCGATCCATGTATTTGGTGGTTATAATCATCTTTTATAGATTGATGCGAAAACACTTGATGTATGTTAAGTCATTTACATATTTAGGAAGCAAGATTAATGCAAATGCTACTCTTGATGACGAAATGACAAATCAGATCGCCACAGCTACAAGTGCATTTGGGAAGTTTCGCAACCACCTATAGAATGAGACACCAGAATAGACATTTATAGAACTGCCGTTTTTAACACACTGTTAAAGAGCTCAGAATAATGGAAACCCATATAGCTCCCATATCAATCAGCTGGATATCAGCTTGATTCCGGTCTATCTGTGGGTATACTTTGGCATTAGGGAGGTCAAATGATGATCTCTCAAAGTGCAACGTTGGGGGAACTGAAACTTTCCTGATGCAATCACAACTTCACTGAGCTGGTCATGTTGCAAGTATGAGTGACGAAAGAATACATAAGGTCTTCATGTATAGCAAGAATAACAGTGGACAAAGGACTCTTCGACTGCCGTCACTCAGGTATATATACAAGCTCACACGAAATAAGGGACTGAAAGTAGGCATTATTAGTGTTTACACTCACAGGTCAAAGGTTGTGCATGGAGTTATCCCCTTATTATCAGACAATACGCAAAATGTATTAAGGAATATGTTGTGAAAAGTGGGGTTTTATGATCGTGGGTAGTAATAAGGGGGAGGGGATGTGCGTAAACACTAAAGACATGGTTAAAGATGTAGTTTACCCCAAATAAGACGCTGAAGAGGGGCATTTATGTTGTTCCCACCCACATCTCAAAGGTCATGCTCGCAGATCACTGAATGATATCATACAATGGGCGGAGTAAAGATTGTTCAGTTTAATTTAATAGCATTAGTTTAATCAAATAAATAGCAAATTTAAAGTGAATAAACTTGACAAAAATTGGTTTAACGCAATCCCTTAAGTACGGGTAATATTCTTGCCAAATTTGGAGCGAAGTAGAGTTTAATCAGTTGAATCAAATAATAGAAGTTTAATCAGGTTAATCAAATAAATCTCAAACTTAAAGGGAATTAACTTGATACAAAATCATTTCGAAACATTCCTTAAAGTATAAGTAATGTTCGCGACAAATCTGGAGCGAATCGGTTAGAAACTTCGGAAATTAACGTCAAACATCCGAATTTTACGCACTTATTCGCGTAATTTTCGCGATTAACACGAATGTCCCTTAGAAAAGTAATCAAAAAAATTGTTACGTCATAGGTAATGATCGTATCAAATTTTGAGAATATCGCTTGAAAAATCAGGGAGTTATGGGCAAAATCTGGTTTTCTTTTAAAGAGTCTTTCGCGGTATTTCGTTATACGCTTGGGTCCGGATAAAATAAATATGATGTTGTACACGGTTCGAGAATAAACTATCAGTGTGTCAAGGTTTCGCGAGATCAGTTGAAAAATGTCGAAATGTATAATGCACATACATACACACACACAAACACACACCTCATTTTTTTATACATAAAGATATGCAGTATATTTCTTTACTTATTTAAATCTACCGGCTTGAATATTCGAGAAATCTTGTCATAAAAATATGCTCCATAAATTCTAGAATTTACAAGCTGGTAGATTTAAATAAATAATTATACACTTTATTAAATAAATAAAAACAGAACATCTACTAAAATATGAGTATCCATTTAAAATAACACTTGAATAAATAAAAAAATGTGCTGGATTTAATCCAATTCCTCATATATATATATATATATATATATATATATATATATATATATATATATATATATATATGTAAGCTTTTTATTTATTTTTTCTAGTGTTCGAACAAGAGCTTTCTTTTCTGGACAAAGTGTGTGTAAAAACTGTCTAAATGTTTTATATTTCATAGCGCTTTTGGCTATACCTTTAGCCATTATCAAAGATGATTCGATTTTCCAGCTTAATTGAGTGTGTGCATTATGTGTATGTCTTAGTGTGCAGTAGGGATGTTTTAATTTCCGAATAAGGTTAGCACATTGCGGCCTTGTTCGTAGTTAATATTGTTAAGAGTTGGGTTTTTCATTTTTATTATTAAACATTCCATTATTTTAAAACTTTTTTTACAGGTGGATGCAGTTAATATATTTGTGTTTTCTACTAGTATGTTTCTAATGGAGTCTGGTAAGTTTGTGTGTGTGTTTAAATGGGTTCTAGTGTAGCTGTGATCAGATAGGTGTAACCTAAGACGTCTGGATAAGCATGTACTTGTGTAACCGATGTAATTATTTGAATCGTTTTTATGAAACATGCATAATATTTATATATATATATATATATATATATATATATATATATATATATATATATATATATATATATATATATATATATATTGCCTGACGATTGCACATGCATGAAAGAGACTGTCGTCTCTAATTGCTGACTTCCATGTCCACTTTTATATATATATATATATATATATATATATATATATATATATATATATATATGCGTGTGTGTGCGCGTGTGTGTGTAAATTGGTAGAAATTTAAAATGGCATTAACTTGTATATGCACTTAATAATACTCTTGGTAAATTTTGTTGAGCATTGGACCGTTCATTTTGATATCTGACAGATATAGGCTTGAGAATTTAAAGTTTTGATTGTTATTTTCGTGGTGTAATATATTGGTCCTGTCAACAAGTATTTTCCTTTAGAGCGAAGGTGGACGGGAAAGTATTTTTATTAGATGCTTTGCAATAGATTTTTTATACCGTTAAAGAAATGTAAGACGATTTGATAATGTTGTGGACATCAAACCATCATATGTACTTTGTTTAATCTCTTAAAGTATATATATATTGTTGAGTC
>OZ038505.1:7096957-7101957 GCA_964036315.1 Acanthosepion esculentum
ATTTCTTAGTGTCTCGCTCTCTCTCCCTCTCACTCGCTATATATATATATATATATATATATATATATATATATATATATATATATATATACATATAGGATAGGGATATAGAGACATAGACAGAGCGAGACAAAAATGTATCGATTTGATAGTATCGATATATTATAGGTGCAGTAATATATATATATATATATATATATATATATATGTATTAATGAAACTATAATATATATATATATATATATATATATATATATATATATATATATATATATATATATATATATATATTGGGTGCTATGGATAAGTTGACGTCTAAATTTAAAAAAAGGAAAGTAACACTGATATTTCATTTTAACAGATACATTTATCAATATTTTGAAATACTCAGGCAAAAATATATTCAATTATATCCCCATTGCCTTCAACCAAGGTCTCCTGGCGACTTCGAAATCTCCTGTAACTCTTCTGGCCATTCTCCTTGTTTAAGTTAGTGAATACTGCCATAATGCTTGCCTTCAGTTCATCTGTGGTGTTAGAAGGAGTTTTGTTGGTGTCTCTCTCATAGGCGCCTCACACAATAATCAAGGGTGTTGTAGCCTGGGGAGTAGGTAATCCGATGTAAGCGGTGATGTGGTCGCCATGTCTGACAGCCATGATTGTTTTCTCGTGCTTGTGTGGCATGGTGCAGCTTTCTGCTACCTGACATAGTATCTTGCAGCACCCACCTCTTGACCAAGTGCAATACTTCCTCCTCAATTCAGCTGATGTAGGTCTCTATGTTATGTCTGCAGCTCTGTGTGAAGATAAACGGAGATATAACGACGTCATCACTAGTGATCACTTTAAAGACTGTTGCAATCACAATTAGACTCATCCAACTCTTTCTGAATTAACACCGAAACACTCTGAAATGCTGGTATTGGATGTTCTGGTGCGAATGCCAAGCAGTACAGCATGACGTTTCAAAATTTCTGCTGTATTGAATTACATCATGATTCTCTGTTTCTCACATACTGGGAGCATCTGATCCTACAATGCTATGGTCAACAGGATCAAAAACAAAAAATAAGCATATCCCCATTATTAAGATATATATGTAAAACTGCGACAATTCACTCATCCTAACATATATGTCGTAGCTGTTGTATTGTCTGGTCGTTCGTAGACTAACTTGCTGTCTCCCCGTCTTTCGTACACTGCATATTTATATTTTCTCAAATCTCGTGGTCGCCGTGATTTTGCGTTAATTAGTCAGCCTAAATACAATATGGCTTGCCCATGAGATTCTTTTTACATACGGACGTCCATGATGTAATTTTTTTTTCAAAACTGCATATGTGTGTATGTGCGTGTTTACGACGTTCATTGAACCCAAATAGTTAAGTAGAAGCTCTAATAAATCTAACATGAGAGAAATAAATCAATTGCCCGATCAATTTAATGATTATAGATTTACTGGAAACAGGAAATAAATAAACTAAACAAAAGCACCGTAAACATGGCTTATGAATAACGATAGGTAAATCGACTATACATTTCGAGAATAGTAAACACCAATTATGTCTTTGGTGGGGAAATTTTCATGTCATGGTTGTGTGTCAAAAAATTTGATACTCTTACTAGTGCTTCCTTGAAGATAATATTAATATGGGACGTATGTTTTCTCAAGTTGTACTCGTTTTTTTTTCTTTGTCAACAATTTACTCACTTATACTTAGTGTTCAGTGACGTCGATGCTAGATATTAAATCATATATTTACTAAGACCATTACAATAACCGAATTATGACTATATTCAGCTAAAGATAGCTTACATCATCTCCTGGGTTGTTGAGTGTGCATCTACATCACATAACTAGAGTAAACGCAATACCCGAAACCAACAAAAGTAACACAATGTATATATAAATAGTCCGTATGAAGTTATTAGGCAAATCCCATAAACCTTAATAACTCAAATTTGCTTTGTCATATTTTAAGCAATTAATTTAGACATCAAAACAAAACCTGAGTTATATTTTTACGTAGTTTAATTATATTACATGTTTCAATATATTGCATGTTTTACCTAAGTCAAAAATTGACGGCAGGTTTGTTTTGAGGGCTAAATTAATCATTTAAAATTTGACAAAAAATCATCGATGAGCCGGATGTTAATTAGTCGATATCATATTATTTTTGTCGATTGAACTTTGTCAGGGCTGTACACAGTTTTGAATTCAGATGTTTTCCTTCTCCTAGACAGGTCGCCACACAAGACTATAGAACACAGTGTGTCCTGTTATTCACCCGTAGCTAGGGAGAGAAATATGGATGAATATGATTCCCAAGTTCATTGTAACGTAAATGTAATGAACTCGATTGGAATACGAACAAGGCTCTCCGATTCCTCACTCCGAGCCGCAATCCATTATTCTATCTTTCCTCTCAGTATCAGTATCAGGAAAACAGCATTCTCTCCCCAAAAGTATTTGGCCGTAAAATAAAATCAACCAATCAATCTCTTTCCACACAGTTTTGAATATATATATATATATATATATATATATATATATATATATATGAATTAAAATTAATGAGATCCAAACGAATTACCTCATACAGATGATCATTTCGTCCATGAGTAAGTAGTTATTGCCTGGACTTATCAATGCAAATACATTTACTAAAATGAATAAACCGTCTCTACACAGGAAATTTGAAAGTCAAAAGAAGGAAGGAAAGAAAAAAATATATATATAAAGATAGATAGATAGATAGGGAGAGAGAGAAAGATGTACATACAGAGAGAATTTATAATATACATGCGGTGTGTCGGTGTTTGTGTGAGCGCGCGTGTTTGTCTACATATGTGCATGTATGTATGTGTTAGCGTGTGTACACTGAATTGGGCACACTAAGTAGATTGAACAATGAGTGATTTATTGAATATATCTTAACACAAAATAAATTACTAGATTATTTCTATCATAATACTTGCTTATATATATATATATATATATATATATATATATATATATATATATAAATATAAAAGTGGACATGGAAGTCAGCACTTAGAGGCGACAGTCTGTTTCATGCTAGTGCAATCGTCAGGCGACTAGTGCTGTTATTTTTCTCGGCTGTTTATATAAGGGTCAGTGGTGCATTATGGGTAGTATATTTTGGCGGTTACTTTTACCGGAAGTCGCTTATTTGTTTATTTATTTATGTCAAATTATTTTGCTTGTTTTTTGTTTGTTTTTTTATTTTTATTTTTATTTTTTATCTTATATATTTATTTATTCTTTTATTTTGATCGGTGATCCCACGCACAATAAATTACTAAAGAACAACATAACCAAAACATGCAAAAAGGCACCCAAAACAATAGAACACGATATAAATAAAGAAGCTAAAGCAATCGCTCAAAAATTAGACCTAGATGACCGAATAAGTTTCATGAGCAAGACGCAAGCCTTTATCACACTAAAAGACCACAAGGAAAATTTCAAAACCAACCCTGCATGCAGACTCATAAACCCAGCCAAAAGCGAACTAGGTAAAATAAGTAAAACAATACTAGAAATAATTAATTCTGAACTTAGGAAGAAGTTAGGAGTAAACCAGTGGAAAAACACAAAAACAACCATTGACTGGTTCAACAGCATAAATAACAAACAAAATTGCCACTTCCTACAATTAGACATAAAAGAATTTTACCCATCCATAACAGAACGTACACTAGATAAGGCCATCAACTTAGCTCAGGAACAAATAATAATAAAACCAAACGAAATCGACATCATTAAGCACTCCCGTAAATCATTACTATTTCACCATGAAGAAGCATGGATAAAGAAAGATGGGATATTTGACACTACAATGGGAAGCTTTGACGGTGCATGACATGCGAAATCGTAGGTATTTACTTACTACACGAAATAAGCAAAATAATAGATAGAAATGACACAGGGCTCTACAGAGATGACGGTCTCATAATCTTAAGAAACTGCAACAAACAAAAGACAGATAAAACTAGAAAAGCAATAATTAAAATTTTCAAAAATAACGGATTCGAGATAGATATAAAAACTAACCTAAACGAAGTAGATTTTCTAGATGTCACCTTCAACCTAAGAAAAGGCACACACAAACCATACAGAAAACCGAATGATAAACCACAGTACATATATACTCCAACCACCCGGCTTCTATAATCAAACAGATACCTAAATCGATTAACCGCAGGCTTTCCGACAATTCTTCCGATGAATCTATATTTAACAAAGCCAAGAAAGACTACGAAACAGCCCTAAAAGATAGCGGATTCCCAGCAACACACACATACTCACCACAGAACACAAAAAAGACCAACAGAAAAAGAAATATCATATGGTTCAACCCACCGTACAGCAAAAACGTAAAAACAAACATAGGAAAAATATTCTTCAAGCTTTTAAACAAACACTTCCCGGAATCAAGCACACTACACAAAATATTCAACAAAAACACAGTAAAAATCAGCTACAGTTGCACCGAGAACATGGCACAAATAATAAAAATGCACAACAGAAAAATTATTAACAAACCACACGAACAAATTAAACCCACGTGCAACTGCAGAATAAAAAACGAATGTCCCTTAAACGGTAATTGTTTACAAAACAACGTAATCTACCAAGCCACGACAAAATCAGCAGATAATGAAGAAAAAGTATACATAGGAGTAACCGAAGGACCATGGAAACAAAGAAATTATGTACACAAAATGTCTTTCACAAATAGTAAATATGCGAACAGCACAATGCTTTCTAAGTATATCTGGGAAATAAAAAACAAAACACACACCACACCAAAAATATCTTGGAAAATAAGGAAAAAATCATCAGCCTACAACAACCTATCAAAAACTTGCAAACTTTGCTTGGAGGAAAAAATAGCTATCATTACCTTCCCTGATCAAAATAAATTATTAAATAAAAGATCCGAGCTAATCTCAAAATGTAGACATGAAAA
>OZ038505.1:7106957-7116957 GCA_964036315.1 Acanthosepion esculentum
AAGAATAAATAAATAGAATGACCTAAGAAAAACTTTCTTAAAATTTAATATACCGGGTAAGCTGAGGAAGAAGTGTATCGGAAGTAAAAATGTTACAGGAATTTGTCTAAATTTGTTTAAAGTCATGTCATTTTAGACAGATATCATTATCACATAATGCCTATCATCATAATTGAGCTTTCTTTGGATTAATGTCCTACTTTACCAATTCAAAATTCGTAGAATATATATATATATATATATATATATATATATATATATATATATATATATATATATATATAGCTGCCGACTCGTATTCGAGGTTTTCACACTGCTAAAGCGGCTAGTTAATTGTCATTGCAGACACCCGCTCAGGCACATGTTTTTGTTCAACACGCTCAGTGCCAAAAAAATAAAGTTAAAACGTAACAGAAGAGAGAGAGATTGGTTTGGTTGTTTTGTTTAACGGCATTCCAACCTTAGGGGTCATTTTATGCCGAAAATGATTTTGAGTCTGGCAATGTCTGGTTTTCAAAAATGTATTGCTGGAGACATTTGGTTTTCAAAAAGGTATTGCCGGACACATTTGGTTTTCAAAAATGTATTGCCGGACACATTTGGTTTTCAAAAATGTATTGCTGGACACATTTGGTTTTCAAAATGTATTGCTGTGGAAACATTTGGTTTTCAAAAATGTATTGCTGGAAACATTTGGTTTTCAAAAATGTATTGCTGGAAACATTTGGTTTTCAAAAACGCACTGCAAGAATGATTTGGTTTTCAAAAATGTATAGCTGGAAATATTTGGTTTTCAAAAATGTATTGCTGGAAACATTTGGTTTTCAAAAATCTATTGCTGGAAACATTTAGTTTTCAAAAATGTATTGCTGGAAACATTTGGTTTTCAAAAATGTATTGCTGGAAACATTTGGTTTTCAAAAATGTATTGTTCAAAAATGTATAGCTGGTAATACTATTTTTCCAAAAACGTATAGCCGACAACCTTATTTTTTCAAAAACAGCCTTTCTGTTGGACATAGTTCATCGCCGTACACAGTATGCATATGCAGTTTATCGTCATACCCATGGACGCGGATGCAGTTTACCGTCATACCCAGGACGGAGAGAGAGAGAGGGGGAGATAGTGTCAGAGAGAGGGTGGAGAGAAAGAGTGAAAGAAAAGAAAGGAATAAAAGGAAGAATTAAATGATGAACCAATCGCAAAAAATAAATAATAAGAATGACCTACGAAAAATTTGCTTAAAAAGGCTGAACAAGTTAATATAGTTGATAATGGAATGAAGTAAAAGGGGTTTAGGATGTTAAAAGTGTTACAGCTTTTTTATTTCTCTCTATTTCTTTCTTTCTTTCTCTCTCTCCTTCCTCTCACACACACGTACGCTCTCTTTCTCTCTCTCTCTCTCTCTCTTCTGTCTCTTAATTTTTAAACCTTTTAATGTTTATTTTTTTATTATTAATGTTATTTTTTTTATTTTTTGCTTTTCTTCGTTTTTCTCTCTTTGTTTTTTCCCTTTCTCCTTCATATCCTGGTGTATCTGTCTGGATAGACTGATTTCATTTCTAAAAAATATTCGGTTTGAAGTGATGTATATAAAAATATTCATGAAAGAAATTCTAACCGACATGCAATTTCAAGTGATCTCTTCATTTATCATTCATATATATATATATATATATATATATATATATATGTGTGTGTGTGTGTGTGTGTGTGTGTATGTGTGTGTGTGTGTGTGTGTGTGTAAAACGCGCGCAACATCACGACAAACATGCTTCGAGTGAAATATTTGCGTGGTTGTCTATAACGATTTTTACGAGCGCGTCAATAACGGCAAACGCGTTCAGGAACTTTCATTACGGACAGAAGCTGCAACGAGGAACAATCGTTTATTTATTTCATTACAAGAATTTACAAATAGGAACGATTAATTAGCTTATATTCATACCCTGCCTGGTGGCAAACGCTGCTGGTGGCGCTAGGGGTGGCGAAACCGTGATACCACCCCTGGTTGGCGGCTGATGAAGACAGGGTATATTTTTGTTCTCATACGTTCTCTTTTCAATTTCCCTTTTCTTTCGACATATTTCTCCACTATACTATCTACCTACCTACCTATCTAGCTAGCTACCTAATACTGGATACAGATAAATGTTAACGTCAACTTTTCTCATTTGTAACATCCAATTTTCTTCGATGTTACATTATTTTTAAATTTAATTTTCGGCATAACTTCGACACACGCTAGTCCCGTTCCATCGATGTGTCTTCGTTCACGTCACATATTGTCTCACCAAGAGTTTGGGTTCGTTGTCGTTATCATTGAATAGTCATGTCGGCGAATTTAATCAAATTCTGGCTTCGAAATGACTAAACCCTTCACAACATCATTACTACCTCGAATGACCTCAGCACAATAATCCGACCAAACCAAATTCTCTTCTGTTTGCTTTCTTTCCTTCAATTATGCACGTTATTAAATTTCTCCAGTTACGCTAAACTAATATTTTCTCTCGAGTTCTTCTTGTTAAACTAGTCGCTTCTTTTTTTTTTCCTTTTCATTTCTTATATCTTCCTCTCTCTTTCTTTCTTTTTCTCTTTTCTAATAAAGTGAGGATGCTGCTTTTGTTGTTGCTGTCATGTATAGCGGTTCGTAATGAGAAATTCGAGAACAGAGTTCGAATTCTGTTCAATTTGGTTATATTCACTTACACGTAAATATACTTGTAGTATGTATGAATTCATTTCTTTTTCCCCCACTAGCTATTGGTCAAATAGTGGGGAAGTCTCGGCGTTGTAGACACTTGTACGAGGCACCCAGTGAGGATAATACTTACTCCTTAGTAGTAATCGCTTGCCCAAATACCTCCTTTTGTCTTTTACACAATATTTTGCCTCATTTCTGTATCCTCCAAGCTATAGATTAAAGGGTGTGGTAGTCTGGGCTCTCTACTACATTGAGGATGTTACTCACTCCTTAGTTGGTTGGTCCGGTGATTGATTTTGTTTAGCGTCATATCAAACTTAATTGGTCATTTAATGCTGAAATTTAAATATTTTGTACGCATTTTTATTGTTTTCGGTGGGAAAGATAGTAATGGTTTTAGTGATACAAGTTTTACTAATTATCTGGGGAGATTAGGTAGATTTATACCTTTCCTAAAGGTATGTGTGGAGATACAAGGAACCCAACTGAAATTGGAACTCGGTTCTTCGATTCATTTTCCAGTACACCAACCAAGCTTACAGCACCCGGTCACCGATTTTTGTACTGACCAGGCTCGACGTTGGTTAACTTCAGTGATCCTACGGTAACGGTGTTTCAGAATGATGTAAGTAATCGCGAGGCGAAATAGCTCAGTTCCTGGTTTACACAATTCTTCGCTTGTATATCTTATCTCCTTATAATTTTCTTTTTCAATCTCCATTTTCTGTCTTCAGCCAGTACTTTGTTTTCATCATGTTCTAGACAGTCGTCACTTTCTCTCTCCGGTATATAGAATGGCACAAGGCCATTTCATTTCAAACGAGAACTTAGGTTGTGCTGCGCTAATTTTTCAAGTATGCGATAGTCGCTTTTTTTTATTATTATTAAATCTAGTAATAAACATTGGTCTCTGACCACGGTGTTGGTGGGGTGAATGATTCCGTCTCCTCCTACCCTCCCCGCTAACACACGCACAAACCAATAAATATTGGGCTAGCAAGATTATGTTGAAAACTAATTTCCAAACAGACAAAAGATGTTTACCTAGAAAATCAGCATTCGACATTTTTGCTTCTGAAGAATATATGTTTCCTGAAGGTTATCAACCTGAAAATGCTGAATCAGCCTCTCGCATACAAATTCAAAGTGAATGTGTTTCGTTCACTTAGAGAAATTATCACTGAATCATTCTTCACATATAGATTAAATACCATGGCAGACTATGTATTCTTGCTTTGTGTGTGGCCAGGTGAGAAGGAGTTTGTATTCAAACCCATTGTAATTAATAGAGCAAACTGGGCACTTTAGCCTTGATAGTTAAACGTGTAGGAGAAAACATGACCTAGAAAAAAATGATGCTACCTTGTGGTTCGTGTACAACTCTGACGATACTAATAGATAGACTGGTGTGTAACCTAACGAGAATTATGCTCACACTACGAGCATGTTGTTCTTCAAACAATTTTTAACGACACTGTTCCTGAACTCTCTAATTCAAGTTACTCTTTATTATTTCTACTTACTTAATTTTTCGATTTTTAAAATAAATTTTACTTAGAAAAGACAAGTGTTAATAGTTAACGCTGATAGACAACGTTAACTATTAACCCTTGACTTCCCTTACTCTCTTCCTTCGTTTTTTTTCCTTCTTCCTCCTTTTGAGAAGGATACTCAGTCTTATCCGTATTTTTTTTTCTACTTCTCACCCTATGCTCTTCTTTCTTCTTACCGTCCTGATTCGCAAATGTTTCTTACCTTATTGTTTCTCTTTGTTTCTAAATTTCTCATTCGTTTCTCTCAATCATTTCCCTTTCTCTTATTCCACGACACACGCCTCTTTCCCATATTTCTCCTCTTGCTTTTCATTATTGCCATCTGTAGGATTTTCAAAGGTTTCATCGCGAAACTTAATGCTTCTTTTCCTCTTCTCCTACAACCGTTAATCCAGGCGAGGGTACAAAACGCGTACGGCTTCCGTGAAAGTCAATCGCCAAGCTGCCAAACTGGCAGGGGGGGGGGACAACCATTGGTTGTCTCCACATTTTCCAGAAGATAATCAAACTTCGTCTGGCTTCATGGTAGAAACAAGTGCGGAGCGGCGTGGCGTAAACCGCTGCCGATACTGAATCCGGGGCCATTGTCGGTGTAATGAATGGCGCAAGGTAAGGTCGCTATGGAGTTTAACAGCGGCAAGTGAATGTCTTTTGCGTGAAAGCATGCCTTTATTATGTTGGCGACGTCTCTTTCTCGCTTCTTGGAGGCTCGTGTCTGTTTCATTTTTTTCCCTATTTTTTTCTTTCAAGCCTGTGTTTGCGCATTTTCTTTCTCTTGACAAATTGGTACCATGTCTGAGACGCCTACAGTTATGTTTTGTGAGATAAAAGCAAAGACAGACAGACGTTGAAAACGCTGAAAAAACAGAGGTTTGAAAAAAAGGAAGAAAGGTGAAGAGCAGAAGTTCTTCTCATGGAAATGGTAACGGCAGATGATAGCGGTGCCACTGTTAGTTCAAGAGCTGTAATTATGGAAACGTTTTAAAGTTTTAGTCGCAACAATGGCAGACAATTTAGAATGTTAAAACTTCGTAAGAAGGGGGAAGCGCAGAGACATGCAAACTGAATACATTTTCCGTCAACGGAACTAAAAGATAGTAAACGAAAAATCTCTGATGAAAAGAATTTTAAAGTAGAGAGTTATTTATACGCAAACATCTTCAGGGAATTACTGTAATTAAATAAATAATCTTAAAAAGATATTCTGTAATATTAAGGATGCGCAAAGAATAGTAAAAGACAAAACAAGAAAATTCATTAGAAAATTAGAATATTTGTTTAATTAAATCATTCTTTTTGCAACTTCTCATCATGATTACCTACATCTCCAGAATATTGATTTGCAATAATTTTCAGCATTTACAAGGTACAAGAGCCACTCGAGTTAGAGGGTTACAGAGTAAGATGACGATATATGGGGAAGATAACAGTTTAAAGTAAACTTGAACAAGTTAATATTATAACTTCCTGAGAAACTTCCTCTTGGGAGTCGCGGTTCCACAAAGTACAATTGTATTTAAATAATCTAAATTATATTTAACTACGATCAGCGTTGTCGACGTGAAGACACCCTTAAAACAACCTTCAAACATAAATATTGCCTACTAGACAGACACACACACGCACGAACAAACACACAACTATATACATCATCATCTGAACCCCGGATAGACACATAGAATCTGAATAGAATAATCATACATTTAGACACATAAAGTATACACACGGATATATCTTGACATATCAAATGAACGGGAAATCTGCTTAACCAATGAAGTTCGAAGCATAGAAAAATATAATTACCAGAAATTTTTTCCAGATCTCATTTTCTGATGAAGCTTTAATAAAATCGAAACATGTTAGATTTATAAATGTTTTCTATTTGCTCTTTATCCTATCATTGTGTTTAATAATTTTTGTAATGACCGCTTGTAGGACAGACTTTGTAAAACACAGATACAGTAACTCCTTCGAAAAATACTCGGCCAGACGCCGCTAATCTCCATATATATAGTTTTCTTTTACCCGAGAGGTGATCTAATTATTTCAAGATGAGATCTACTGTGCTCGCTCTCTGGTTATCCGTGTTCGAACCCAAGTGTTGGCAGCGACACTTTATTATTATATGACAATAATGAGTTTAGATATGACGCATATGTTTTCTTTCTCTTCTAAATTTTCACATTAGATTGTTTTCTTTTTATATACATATATTTTTTACTAATGCTGACCCTATAAAATCCCCAAGAGTCACTCGAGGTAGAAGTTTGATGTATAAGCGGTAAGAGTAAAAATTAAGTGGCGCTGTTTTTGAGGATACGTGGGAAAATGACAGTTAACCCTTGACCTTAGGGCCACAAGTTAAATTGTAGTTGGGTCGGCGGGGGTGCATTCTCTTGGATAGCTGTAATGGTCGTGGGGAAACTTTCTCTTGGAGAGCTGAACGCAGGATAATTATGCCAAAAAATTCACGAGCTAACGCTATATTCTACTACGATAGTTCCACAGGAAATACAGCCAGGAATAGATTAGTATTTCTAAATCGAGATATCCTTAGATATGGTCAGCAGAACGAGAACATCTAGCCCATATTGATTAAATAAAGGGGTTTGTTCTAAATTCCTTGAAGGTTACACGAATCGACAATTATCTGATGAAGGCCGAAAGACAAGACGCCTAAAAACAGGATAATAACAATAAAGATGTGGACATTATAAATGTAATGTAAATTATATAAATAATGATAAAGACTCAGTCCATAAATCAGAATTGAAACGATACACTGTCAGACTGGATGAGATGATATTCTAATTCGAGACAGAGTTTCCGACCACTGATCATTGACTCTGACTTTGGTTGATGTCTCGTAATTCAGAGCGGTGAAAGACGTATTTTATTGCCGAACACTCTATGTTTTAACATTATGCCATAAGTAGTTGCGATAAAAAAACATCTGCTATCAAGATATAAGACATCATTCTGGAAACTTATGCATATAAAAACATAATGAGATATTGTGGATTGATTTGTTTCCTTAACGGCAGTTCAACTTCTCATGGGTCATTTACTGACGAAATTTAAATTTCTTGGGAGATTTGAAGCAATGAATATATGACATATATGATTTTGCAGTCACAATTGAATAGGAGATCGATGAAACCATCATGTGTCCATATACATGTTTGTATAGACATAATTACTCGAGGCAGGGATATGTGTGATTTATGTTGTAGTTTTGTCGAAGTTATATTTTGGAATACAGTTTGATGTCCTTATAAGATATTATATAGATTAATGTCCTAAAAGTGTTCTTTCATATTAGTTGTTTGGTTGATTTCGTTTAGCGGCATATCAACCTCTCTGGGTTACTTAATGCCGAAATCTAAATAATTTAACACAATTTTATGGCTTCAGATATGATTCGTAATAGCAACAGTCGAAAAACATTCAATGAAAATCTACACAGAGAAACTTGCTTGTACCTTTATATTAAAATATACTTTTATACTTTCATCGTGTTCCGCGGCTCATTATTTGTCCATAGCTAGGACCTTATCAGGTGTTACCTCCCCAAGTCAGAGTGGACGTGGGAGCAACAGCAATTATGAGATGTTTCTCCGGTCCTCAAAACCTCCACTCTACAGATCGGAAACCTTACTGCCGAATGTCGTTGATCGTCATACTTAATGAGATAAGCATGAAAATAATAACACTTTGGGGAAATAAAATCTTTGAGCATCGTAAATATAATAACAATAGGTTATAACTATAAGCGACACCTTGTCCTATAAATGACATGATAATAATTTTAGAGACATATTCCAACATTGGTTCTGTCTTACGGAGCTGATTCCTAATTCACAGCAGCGAAATGCGTAATTACTTTCGAAATTCTTAATGCATATAAACAAATTTATAAGGATTTTTTTAAGATAGAAAAGGAAAAGAACGAAGTAAATTAAAAGGTTTCACTCCTGGCAATAAACTGTGTAAAATATAATCTTAATAGTAGAACACAATTTTATGGCTTCAGATATGATTCGTAATAGCAACAGTCGAAAAACATTCAATGAAAATCTACACAGAGAAACTTGCTTGTACCTTTATATTAAAATATACTTTAATTCGGCAGATACCGAAGTTCTTGCATTTTGATAGATTTTACACACAACAATTTTCAAGTGAATCTCCTTTCCTACTTTCTTAACACAACGGGAATGCTAACTGCTTCCGACTCAAAAAGCTTCTTGCTTTTAATAGCATTTATTGAAAAATACATATTAAAAATATTTATTGGAAATACAAAAGCGTCAACAAAGTGACTGGAATTTTAAACATGCAATGAAGCTTGTCTCTTTTCAGTAACGTTTTGCAAGAAAATCCCAATAAAGGATTTGCAAACATACAGATTAATGCGCGGTATTTAATCCATGATTCAGATGTCTTAAACAATATTCCTCTGTACTGAAATCCGAGATGCAAATAATAAACCTACAGAAATCATTTTGCATATCAGTTATTATAGTAATCCAGGATTATCTTTAATAAATCCTCATATTTGTGTTTGATCCAATCTCGAATTCAAATTTTAGAACTGAATTTTATTTTGTCGTATAAAAGTTGATGAAGAGAAGCAGTACATAGAATATGATTAAGAATGATTCTCTTTCGGATACATATCTGCAGAGCTCACAGGCTATTCCATTCCTCTAGGGTATTAGAAATCCTTTTGGCATTGTCGGTACTAACCAATTTTGAAGAATTTTTGGTGTCATTCTTGTGTATGGATATTAACTTTATTGTAAAAATGTGTGGTTTAAACTGTACCAATAAAAAAGTTAAAACGTACACAATGATTTATCATTTTTCTCAGTACCTATGTTGATATCTTCAGCAAATTGTAAGTGATCTATTAAGACCCTATCTACTTTTCCTTCAACTCAGAATCGCAGGTCTATCGCTAAGCGATCGCTCTTTTCATGTCAATTATTCAGACAAACACTGTTCATTCGTTTCAGCAGTTTTAGACAATTACAGCCATCACCTGCCTTGCTACGTCGACTGTATTGAATTATCCCCATTCTCTCCATATTGCATTTGTATGGAGGAAATTCCTCTCCCACATCATTTTCCTAAGAAAAATCCCTTTTACCATTTTATTGTCGGAAAATTCTCTTGTGGCATTCGAAAAGCTAGTTTATCTTCTCTTGTTAATGATTGATAGCTGAGTGGAAGAAAAGAGTGTGTAATGCAACATATTTGCGTATGATTAAAACTTTCAGTGAGCGACTGGCAGCGAAACAAGTGCATATAAGCCGAAGATTCTATTGACTTCTTTGACACTTTCGCATTTTCAATGAATGCTCTTAAAAACTGAAAATGCCAAGTAGATTTTTGAATTGGAAGCTGTTACTTTCCCCTTTATGTTGTAAAACTAAGGTAACATAGTTCACTTCTAAAGTGTTGCGAGAAAATTTCAGTATCTTCATTGACTCGCCCGTCTAAGATTGTTGGGAAGAGCATGAGATTTTCTTTTCATAATATACTTTAACACAGCTTATTGCCCAGAGTGAGACTTTTGAATTAACATTTCTCTGTTCCTTGTTTAACCGAAAAATGAACATTTCAGTCGAGTTCCTTACATTCACTGACACGCAAATACCTCTTCTCCTCCACCTCAGCTATGGGTTAATTAGTACGATTTTTATCAATAAATTATTATTAATTAAAAAAAATCAT